>PYWC01000012.1:2663171-2675190 GCA_003182015.1 Tuber magnatum
CCGGGTGGTGCCGGGACGACTGTGAGAGTTTTACACATACCAAGCTCGAACGTGCCCCTAACGCCATAGGCTCTGGAAGGGAAGTATGGAGACACTAAATGCATGATTCCTAGCCCAGGTAAGGTAGATCCGAGGTGGTGGTCATGGGTAGCGCCCAATGGATCACCCCCGGGCCACTATGTACTGCGGAAGACACCAGACGCACGAGAGTTGTAAATAGTAGATAGATAAACCGCTTGTGGTAGCTTCTGGAGTCAAGTAGAGATCGTTGCACATGGGCAGGTTGTCATAGATAGTCCAGTTCATCAGGTGTCTCGACTGTTAGCCACTGGCACGGCATCGATGCGCAGAAGTTTTCACTCCGGCGGGCAGATTGATAAATGCACCGCAGAAACAATAACTGCATGAGGTGAATAACGACTAGAGTGTGTCGACGCTTGCATGCCTGAAAGGCGTGCTAGGAGACGTGTCGGACCACCCTTAGGGGAGAAGGGTGTACTTGAATAGTTGGAGCAAGCTGATGTGGGCATCTCTGGTATAAGATAAAACTACTACAATGTCTATGCGCGAACTCTCCTACTCCAACAATCGATGCTGGCAAGGACTTAAGTGAGTGAAGCGTCAGGCTTAGGGATATTAAGTTTTACCGCCTTCTTTACTCTTACATCTGTTTGGACATTGGGCGATAAGTTTGACGTTGTTCAGTGGGGTCGCACCATTGGGATCCATCTTCCTAGGGGAGCCCCCTTACAGTATATCGATAAGCGACCTCCGCGCTTAACTCCTCTCCTGATTAATTGTTTTTGACCTTCGGCACGGACCTTGCGTGAGTACTGGGAACCTTGTCTAGAACAAGTCGCCCAGGGTGGAAGGCGCAATGGCTAGTACCGAACATTGAACCAGAATGGAATCCAACGCGGATTCAGACCTCGACCGTGACGAACATGCTACCGACCGTTACACATAAGATAAACTGGCATAGCGTAATGGGCATGTCACGTGATTATTGGCAAAAGGTCACCTGTTCAACACCAGGGTCCGTCGGAGTATTTGGACAATGAGTTAATTTCTACCAATACCACGCCGGTACAAAACCCGCATTTACGCCACCACCGAAGGTCGCCGACAGAGGGGCTTTCGCTGAATTCTCCGGAGAGGACTCTCGGCCATCCTGACAAGGTTGAACAAACTAAATCGGTCCGCTGGTTGTGGAGATAAACGCATGCAAAGATCCCTCAGCTGCGCCAATGGATGGATGCCAAGCGGGGGGAGGTCGGCTACTCTGATAGGAGTCCCCGGCTGCCATGAGGGCGGTAAGACCGAATTCCAAGTCCATTGGTAGAGGAATGCGGAGGAAAATGCTGATGAGGGAACGACGCCCAAGAGACGATCGTTCACCCATGCCCAGAAGATTGACAAGGTAGAGTCAGTTGAGGACCTACCGCGTGAAGAAACCAACACTGAGCGGCACGAGGCCTGACAGCTATTGGTGCGATAAGGTAGGAGCATGCGTCCTACAGGTTGATGCAGACAGATGAGAAATCCACCTACATTGACAAGTCTGTCGCCGGAGCTGATCACTCCGAATGCAGAGAAAGGACCAGTAGCCGCTTGCCACAGTGAAGGGGTTCAAGTGGCTATGATTAGGACCGAGGCAGCGAGGAGAGGGGTGGGACACACTCCCCGCTGCTCGGGGAAATCACAGTCAAGGGGGGTAAAGGTTTTCTGGGTCTACGAGGTTCGCACGCGGAAAAAGTGGGAGAAATACATAGGCCGTGAACACCCAGATGCGGAATATGAATATTGAGGTGTCTCCCACGCTTTATAGATCATCAGCGATGGAGAAGAGATCTTATCAATATTTTCGTTTTACGATACAAACCACCCTTTCCTCTGGACATTCTAAGTGAGCCTCCCTAGAAATCACTTCGTCACGTATCGCGCCTTACTCTAAACTTGCTTGTCCTCAGAGTCGGCTACCGCCTAATACTATATTGATACCTTCTATCCTACTGAGGCTCACAACCACCTCTTTCAATGAGCATGCAAGACCAGTTATCTAAAGGTCTCTAGCGTTTATCGCAAGTTTACCTCCAACGAAACCCGCACCTCTACAAGATGGAGTGTGATCTCACCATAAGGGAAGTCTTGGACGACGAAAACGTTCACTTCTGCTTCCCTGATCACGGGATCAAGTGGGCCCTTAAGCACCTCACACTTAGAGAAAGAAGAAAAAGGATATCGCAACCAAGGATCGAAGAAGGGTCAGAAGATACTAGTGATACTGACATGCTATGTGCTGAGAGACAGCAGCGGCTAATTTCTGCATGTGGACCGGGCCAAGACAGCCCCTATCCGCTCCCACCACCACCTCCCGGAGATACCATCCCACCGCTACGGCTAGGTTCCACCCCCACACCAAGGAACTCGTCAGGGCCACCAGTGCCCCGAGGCCCGACGCAAAGTGTCACCAAAAGACGAAGCGGGCAGAGGTCACGCTCTGGGACCCCAACCCCCTCGGGCAGTACCGACGTGGGTACTTTCGCTATATACATTGGGACAGTGATCGGACAGTTGGACCGCAGCATGGCCCAAACCCAAAATGGTCAGATGGTCCCCTACAGGACCCTATCTGACGAGGGGAAAGAGACGGCAGAACGCCTCGCTCAAGTCATCGAGCGACTGCTAAACGGGGAGAAGTTGGTTGGACAGGAATTGGCCCTCTGGCAAAATAAGAGTAGGAAACTGGAGGGAGATGTAGTGCCAAAATCACCAGGTTTAAGGCAGTGATCGACGTGGCACTTGCTCAGATGCATGAGCGATCGGGACAGCAAGCAGCAGTCAGCGGACAACTGGACCAGGACCTGGGATGCACTATCCAAGAATCAGTCAGTAGAGACCAAGAGCTCTACACAGGCCTGGATAGACTCCGGAAGGAGTTAGACGAGGAACGGCGATGTTCGGGAACCTGGGAGCTACAGTTTGTTACCGAGCGACAGACGCTTGACAAAAAGGTAACAACTGGGCTAAGGGACATGCAACGGAGCATGACCCAGATGTTCACCCAGGCGATAAGGGAAATGAGGGCAGTTGTGCAGACCGCGTTAGACTCTCATCAGGAGGGATCGACCAATGATGGAGAAGCTGGCCGAGGACGATCAGGGCTGTCCCAACAAGACAAGGGAAAGGGACCCGCAGAACAAAGTACCTGGCCAGGGACCATACAGGGTGGCGGAGAAGACACGGCGGCACCTCCCAATGTCGCCGGAGGAGCAGGAGACCCAGACCCAGGGGACGACGAGTCGGATAATAGAGGTGAAGGACTGAGCCGCTGGCCCCAAGAAGGCCAAGGACGGCTAAGGAAGAGGAGGAACATCAGATGATGTCGCAGTTGGCCAAGGAGTTGGCCTGACAAACTGCGTNCCCCAGTCTTTGCCTCGACGGGCCTCCATTTCTTGCCACCCAAATTTGATGGGAGCCCATTTAGGCCATGGGTGGGGCAGGGCTCCTCGCGGGTGACGGGGTGGCAAAAGCCTATGAAAATGCCCCACCCCGGGATTGTGAGCGGCCCGGGACGGGGAACTTGGCCGCGGGCCCTTGTTTTTCAGCACCCCAGAGGCCACGTAACGAACTCTAGTCATGTACACCAGTGCGATACGGTGCAGACACCCTGCCGCATACTACTGGTTTGCAAATGTTAGATTGTCGTTTCCCCACCTGCTGATGGGGCTGTGTTGTCTTAACCATGGTATTGCAGAGACTTACTTGTGCTCCTGCAGGTTGCCAGTTGCCTATAGCTAGTAATATCTATGGGGACTTGGCGCTTTCACACAATCTGTGCCATGATGCCTTTCGTTCCATCTGCGAGATATACCTTCCTTGGCCTTTTTGCCTGAATGCTACTGAGGCCATGTTTGGCATATATTGCTTTGTCAATGAAGTTCTCCACTGGTGCGGAGTCGATCATCACATAAATGGTAACTGTTTTGTCTTTGACCTGTAATTGTATCTTAACTATCATATGATCTCCGACATGTCCCCATGGTTCCGGCTCTCGCACAGTGTAGTGGTTGGCCAGGATCAGAGGTTTCAGCTGCATTCCCTCCCTCGGACCACCTATTGCTAGTGAATGTTATCTGTTTCCACTTTGATATCTTTCAGTTGTTAAGGTGCATCTCACATGATTTGGTCTCTGTGGGTGTTTGCCACCCCAGCTGGTTTGGTTCCATCCTTTCCGATTGTATTCTTTGTTGTTCTATTCTTGGTTGTGTAACAACCCCGTATACATGAGCTATGGCAGCCGGAACCTACACCCATACAGGCAGCCTAGAGGCGAACTGGTAGGAACTGGCAGACAAGGAAGACGTTGACCAATGGAGACCCAATGGCCCGGGATCTAAGAGCAACGGACCTAGCTGGCCGCGGTACCGAGGTACTTGGATACACCCAGGAGCGGTGTCAGCGTACTTAGGGACCTTGAAGTGGCAGTTACTCCGCTAGGCCGCGTAGCTGGGCAAAGGTCGGAAAGGTCTATCTCTGCCAATGGAATAGACAGGGTAACCGGTTAAAGTCCCCTTGCCCAGCGGGCAAGGTTACCCTACCCTCAGGATCAGGTTACCCTGCCTAAAGTCCTNCTAAGGAAGAGGAGGAACATCAGATGATGTCGCAGTTGGCCAAGGAGTTGGCCTGACAAACTGCGTTGCATCAAAAGAAAGCCGCCGACCCTGCCTTCGTATATGAAGCAAAGTCCTACCAGGATATAAAGACCTGGCTGCACGCGTGCCAGGACTACTTTAGCTGAAATCCCATGCTATGTATGGAGGATAAAGATGGGATTATCTATGCCTTGGGAAGGACGAAGGGTGCCGATGTGACAGCCTTTAGCAATTGGTATAGGAAGAGCATGGAAGGGCTCGAAGGGTATGCCGCTCGTCCTGAGTTGCTGACATGGGAACAGTTCCAGCACAAGATCATCGTACGATTCTCATCGATCAATGAGGACTGAAAAGCTTTAGCAGAGATGGGAAATATCAAGCAGGAGAAGGACATCGACAAGTAACTTCTCCAGATGGAAAACTTGAACAGCAAGGCCAAGCTTCAAGGAACAGCGTGGAGGAAGATAGTCGAGTACTGACTAAGAGAGGCGATACTCCGACGGGTGTCGCATAAACTATACGACACCAATGGCGAATAGCTAGAGCACCTTTGCGCAGTCGGAAACCAGGAAGAGGCATTCCTGGACAGCGAGCGGGAACTCCGTGACAACCCGTCCAACTCGTCGAGTTCTTCCGGACCCCTAAAACGGCACCGGGAGGACAGAGAAAAGGAGCCGAAGCCAGGTAAGGAAGAAGGGCGGCCTAGCAACTTCCTGAGGAAGACGCCACCTGGGAACATCAAGTCAGCAAGGTTGGCCCAAACCAACAAATCGACCAAGATCCCAGGGCTAGAGCATACCGACGGCAAAAGGACTCACCAGGGAATACCCCAAAACTTAGTCGACCAACACCGGGAACATAAAAGCTGCACCCGGTGCAGACTCACCAACCACAAGTGGGGAGCTTGGAGGAAGGGAGCCGTTGTCGTAACGAGAGGACAGTGGAAAGCAGCGAAGTTTAGGCCCCGAAACAGGGATGTTCGCAATACTGCCCCAAGACCAGCGGTGAACCAAACCCATGTGCGACCAGCACCTAGACTTTGGGAGTTGTCAGATCAAGAAGGGGGATATTTCAGACAACCGGGAGCACTGTACAAAAACCCACGGCCTACGTTCCGAGCTAGGGCAGCGGCTTAGTCAAGAATGGAGGCGAACGGCACTTACTGGGTCCTGAGCGTGGGCAGTGACTGAACTGTGAGAGGCATGAGAAAGCGTGTATAATGGAGGAAGTTAACCCATCGCAGGGGGATGAAATCAAGAATGACCCCCGACCTGGACGCGGGACGGCAAGACTTTATACTCCTCCCTGGGTAGAGAAGGTTCAAACCCGGCACGCATGAAAAGAGGACTGTTGCGGGGGCAACTCAGGGCGCCCTAACTCTTTCCTCCAAAGGTCATGCACGGGAAATGAGTCAGGATAGCACAGGACCGCCTGAAGGTGCTCCCCAAGTCCCAGGAAGGCACCAGCGGCGACGGCGAGTGGATAGGCTGCAGGTTGCTAGGCGAGACAAAGGACCGGGAGCGCGACTTAAATCGTACGCAACGGTAGAAGTCAAACACCCACGGCGGGGTTAGGAAGGCCGCTCCCTCATCTATGCACTGGTGGCATAGACCGGTATGATTAAATATCATTATTGAGGGGAAAGAGGATAAGAAAGGAGTGGCCCCCGAAAGGAACCAAGTTTGTCTGAGGAGGCCTGAATTGCCGAAATTGTGCGGGCACAATAACAAACACCCAAGATTATTGAATGCCCCGAAAATGTCCTGTAAACGAAGACACGGTAACCTGACGGGGGAACAAAAGAGACAGAAAACTCAAGTCCCGACACCAACACACTACGAGTGCCTGCAGGGCACAGCATACCTACGAATACAAGGAAAACGAGTACCGATTCGCGTGTTATTAGACTCGGGCTCACAGATCTTTGTCATACGAGACGCGCTAGTCCAAAAGCTGGGACTAGCAACAATAAGACGGAATACGCCAGTTAGTATAACTGGGTTTGACGGTGCACAGTCCTAAAATGTGGGAAGATGCTATACGACTCCTATCATGCGGGAAATAGGGGCTAACCGACCTGGTTTGGAAATTACCTGCGAAGTCATGAGCCAGGGGATTCATGACTTAATAATACCTTTCGGTTGGTGGCATTGCCAAGATCCCCTGTCATTCATCGAGGATGTGAGTCATTGGGAATTCCAGCTAAAACAGTATAAGGAGCACCTGGAACCCGAGGATGAAGGAATCTGCATTGGGTGGGACGAGACAGTGGCCTCTGACCCCGCCGCCAGATACGTGGGCCTGATCGCAGGCACAGAAGACCCTGAGGCAGTAGTGATGGAGACTCTGCCAAAACCCCACTGGGAGTACGCCGATCTCTTCCTGCCTCAGGCAGTGGAACGGCTCCCAAACCACAATACCTTCGATCATGAGATCGAGGTAGTTAAAGGCGAGAAGCCCCCATGGGGGCCAATATACCCGTTGTCCGAAAAGGAACTACAAGCATTGCGAGAATACCTAGACAAAATGCTGCGGGAAGGAAAGATAACTCCAAGCCAGTCACCCGCAGGTGCACCAATATTATTTGTGCCAAAACCTGACACAAGGCTGAGGCTATGTGTGGACTACCGCGGGCTGAACAAGGTCACCATAGCCAACAAGTACCCACTACAGCTCATGAGTGAGCTCAGAGACCGAGTTGTCGGGTCGCGTATCTTTACCAAGTTGGACCTAAAAGACGGGTACCACCTGATACGCAGAAAGGTGGGGGACGAGTGGAAAGCGGCCTTCTGCACTCGGTACGTTCATTACGTATATCGGGTAATGCCGTTCGGGCTGGTAAACGCGCCTGCCACCTTCTCAGATATGATGCACGTGGTCCTGAGAGAATTCCTAGACTAGGGAGTAGTCATATGCATTGACGATGTACTAATTTGCTCCGAAACCCAGGAGGACCACATCAAGTTAGTAAAGGAGGTGTTAACCGAGTTGCAGAAATACCGCTTAGCAGTGTCTATCACTAAATCCGTATTCTACACCGAAACGGTGGAATTTCCCGGATACATAGTGAAGACAGATGGGATCACCATGAGTGATCGAGAGGTCAAAGCCATAAGGGAATAGAAGAGACCTGAGTCCGTAAAGGACATACAAACCTTTATGGGATTTGCAAATTTCTAGCGAAGATTCATTCAGAACTTCTCCCGAACTTGTAAACCCATAACTGAACCATTGAAAGTCGACCCGAAGGGCTTCGCCTGGAGAAAACAACAGTGGGAGGCTCTCGAATTCCTGCAGGAACAGTGCGTGATGGCGCCAATCCTGGCACACTTCCACCCAGACGGGAACACGGTGGTAGCGACGGATGCCAGTGACTTCGCGCTAGGGTGCGTCCTATCACAATACATTGAGAAAAGGCTCCACCCTATAGCATTTCATTCCTGAAAGCTCAACTGGGCGGAACGCAACTACGATGTCCACGATAAAGAGTTGCTCGCCATAGTTGAAGCATTCAAGGAATGGCGCCACTCCCTTTCAGGAACTAACGAGCCCATCACGGTTTTTACGGACCATCAGAATCTACACTACTTTCTCACGACCAAGGCCTGGAGTGCCAGGCAGATAAGGTGGGCACAGAAGTTAGCAGATTTCAACTTCAAAATTGTGTACCCATCAGGGTCGAGTGACGGGAAGCCGGATGCACTAAGCAGACGTCTGCAGTACCGTCCCGAGGGGGGATCTGCGCAAAGCAAGAAGCTCTCAATTCGAAACCCCGCACATTTTAACCAGGTTATGGTTATAGTGGTAGGACAAGAGGAGGAACCTGGCCTAAGTCAGAAGACACCCGAACCAGAGTACCTTGGAGCCATAAGGTTACACCCGGAGGCTCGAATGCCGACAAGGGGCTTAAGCGAAGCGGCAGGACACGACATCTATAAGCTAGAAGAAGCGGTAGTCCCTGCTCACAGACAAGCGACAGTACCCACCGGAATAGCCTTAGCGTTACCAGTGGGAACCTACGGCCGAGTAGCCCCAAGAAGTGCCCTCGCCGCCTGCGATGGCATTATGGTCAGAGCAGGAGTCATTGACAGGGACTACCGAGGAGAGGTAAAGGTGTTACTGTTCAATGTGAAGTACCAGGACTACCACGTGGAGAAGAGCGAACAAGTTGCGCAGGTCATGATAGAAAGGATTCATGATGGGGAACTGCACATTGTGATGGAACTGGAGAACACCGAGAGGGGCCAAGATGGATTCGGAAGCACGGAAACCAGTGTGGTCAAAACCCAGACCAAAACCAGTCGACTAAGGGAAGAAAGCGGGCTAAACCAATACTTCGATGAATGCGATCAGGGACAACATAAGGCCCTGACGATGGAAGAAACCGTACTGACCAATGCAGTGGTTGTCAAGGCGGCGGCAAAGAGGTTGGACGCCCAATTCGTAAGACAGGTGGAGGAGAAGGGAGAGGCGGACCAGGACTGGAAGATGAGGAAGAAGGAGTTGGAAAGACTTCAAGATGAAGGAAAGAGTATGCCAACGCATTGGTCTATAGAGAATGGCCTTCTGTATGACCAGGGAGGGCTGTTCATTCCAAAGGACGAGGCCCTGCAAATGCTGATTGCTCCAAGCAGCCACGACTCCAGGGTCGCGGGGCACTTCGGCCAGGAAAAGACATTGGAAATCAAAACCTGGGACTTCTACTGGAAGGGGCTCGCGGAATAGGTCAATGACTACTTACGGTCATGTGATGCGTGTCAACACAACAAAGCGCCATGGCACGTGAGGTACGGGTTTCTACAGCTATTAGAAATACCCTACGCGGCGTGGACCTCCATCTCTGCCGACTTCATAACGCAGTTACCGGAGTCGGAAGAGAACACTCAAATCCTGGTAGTGGTCGACGGCTTCACCAAGATGGCCCACTTCATAGGGCTAAAAGAAAAGGGGATGGCAGAGGACGTAGCCCAAGTGTTCCTATGGGAAGTGTGGAAACTACCTGGGCTGCGGACTGAAATCATCTCGGATATCGACGCGAAGTTCGCAGGCGAATTCGGGGAATCCTTCTGCAATCCCCTAGATATTGAGCGAAAAATGTCAACGGCGTACCATCCTCCGACAGACGGGCAGACCGAGAGAACCAACCAAGTGCTGGAAGGCTATCTCCAAAGCTTCGTCAACTACGATCAGGATGACTAGCACCAACTGCGCACGTTAGCGGAGCATGCCTACACCAACCCCGTTATGAGTGCGCACGGACTCACTCCATTCTACGCGCACTATGGATACCACCCACAGATGGAGCTGGTGAAGGAGCGAGAAGCTTGAAACCGAGAAGCCACCAGGTATGCTCAGTGGATGAAGGAAATACATGGACAGGCGATGGCAACCTTGAAGGCAACCAGGGAAGCGATGGGACGGTACCAGGACCAGAAAGCAAGGTCACAACCGAACTTTCAGACGGGCGACTTGGTGCTGCTTAACGCCAAGAACATCTGTACCAAACGACCCTATAAAAAGCTTAGCCCAAAACTATACGGGCCGTTCAAAATCCTGGAGCCACGCGGAAACCGCGCATTCAACCTGGAGATCGCAGAACGCTGAAAGATCCACCCCGTCTTCCATGTATCATTGTTGGAGCCATATCGAACATCCGTTCAGCCGGCTCAGGAACAACCTCCCAGAGCGCCAGAGGAGGTAGATGCTGACTTGGAATGGGAGGTTGAAAAGATAGTCCAGGGTGAGGTCATTTCGTACACTCGCCGGGTTCATGGACGCAACAGGAGAATCCGTGAACTCCGGTACTTTGTGAACTGGCGTAGGTTTTCGGAGGATGAGAACACCTGGGAGCCGCCAGAGCGTTTCGTACATGCGGCGGAGTGGGTAGAAGGGTTTCACAGAGAGAACCCAGAAATGCCATGGATATAGAGGAAGGATGGCAAGGCAAGGTTTTCCTAGGCGTGACCAAGCAAACGCGCACAGGTTTTTCACCCTATCTTGCCGAGTCCTTAAAGGAGTTTAATTTGTACACTATTAGAAGAATAGAATACTAGAGATCCGGGCCGAACTCTTAGAGAAGGGAGCTCATGATACACAATCAGACGAACTGGTATAGCGTAATAGGCATGCCACGTGATTATTGGCAAAGGGTCATGTGTTCGACCCCAGGGTCCATTGGAGTATTTGGAGAATGAGTTAATTTCCACCAATACGAGGCCGGCACAAAACCCGCATTTAGGCCACCACCGAAGGTCGCCAACCGCGGGGTTTTTCCTGAATTCTCATGAGAGGACTCACGGCTATTGTGACAAGGTCGAATGAACCAAATCGGTCAGTTGGTTGTGCAGATAAACGCATGCGAAGATCCCTCAGCTGCGCCAATGGATGGATGCCAAGCGGGGGGAGGTCGGCTACTCTGATAGGAGTCCCCGGCTGCCATGAGGGCGGTAAGACCGAATTTCAAGTCCGTTGCTGGAGGAATGCGGAGGAAAATCCTGCTGAGGTAACGACGCCCAAGAGACGATCGTTCACCCACGCCCAGAAGCATGGCAAGGTAGAGTCAGTTGAGAACCTACCGCGTGAAGAAACCAACACTGAGCGCCACGAGGCCTGACAGCCATTGGTGCGATAAGGTAGGAGCATGCGTCCTGCAGGTTGGTGCAGACAGATGAGAAATTCACCTACATTGATAAGTCGGTCGTCGGAGCTGATCACTCCGAATGCAGCGAAAGGACCAGTAGCCACTTGCCACGGGGAAGGGGTTCAAGTAGATATGATTAGCACCGAGGCAGTGAGGAGAGGGGTGGGACACCCTCCCCACTGCTCGGGGAAATCAGAGTCAAGTGGGGTAAAGGTTTTTAGGGTCTACGACGTTCGCACGCGGAAAAGGTGGGAGAAATAGATAGGCCGCGAACACCCAGACGCGGAATATAAACATCGCGGTGCCTCGCATGCTTTATAGATTATCAGCGACGGAGAAGAGAGCTTATCAATATATTCGTTCTACGATACAAACCACCATTTCCTCTTGACCTTCTAAGTGAGCCTGCCTAGAAATCAGTTCGTCACGCATCGGGCCTTACTCTAGACTCGCTTGTCCTTAGAGTCGGCTACCGCCTAACAGCGACACGTTTCTTCCATAGGTTTTTGCGCATGTTCAGGGTATTGACTGGGACGGTCACCAGTTGCTTTTAGAAGCTGCCCCCATCGAGTTACCTAGCGAATGCTTTGATCTCATGATCACAGATCCTTGCACTGCGGCGCTCTCGTTTTTCCAAGAACCTGCACTTGTCCATAACATGACCCCCCCCCCCCAGAGGGGGTCACGTTTAAGGTGTTACTGTTCAATGTGAAGTACCAGGACT
>PYWC01000012.1:2675197-2717019 GCA_003182015.1 Tuber magnatum
CCCCCCCCCAGAGGTGGTCACGTTTAGAGAGCTCTGACGCCAGTTTGTCGCACCTTACATCCTCCCGGAGGTACCCAAGTCGATTGACGAAGCGATGCGGGAACTGAAGAACTGGAACACCCAGCAGCAACTGGTGTTCTGGAAACAGATCACTACGGCTGCGGTGGAATGGATGAAAGTGCAGCAGGAGGCATGCCTGCGGATAGTAAGGGATCAGCACGCCCTGAAGACTCGGATGACAGCATTGGAAAAGGCTTTTGACGGAGGGTATCATATTGATACTGAGAATGACGTACTGATGTTAGAGGCCATGCCCCCACTCCCGCTCGTCCATACCAAGCCCTAGAATTTCGTCATAGAACTGGCCATAAGAGCCAGAGATGACCAGTGGAGGGTGTACCTGAGCCCGGTCGGTATACGAATGCTAGAAAGTCGGTAAGGTGACGCCTACAGCTATACCCCTCATTGTTGAGAGCCTCTACAGGATCCCTGTCCGTCCCTCCCTCCATCGCTTGCCGTCTTTGCGACAGGCCCACAGTTGGGCGATCCGATGGACGGTGAGTAAGGAAGACGACGTCCAAACCAAAGGGCATTATGGCCCTGGAAACGCCTGACCCAACTCCTCGTCCGACCCCTGCTCCCTTCATCCCCCTGAGGGCACCTTCAGTTGCCACTGCAATACCCCCCATAGCGGCTCCAAGACCCACCCCTCTACCAGTCCCTGTCCCTGACCCATCTCCCACCGCCCCCTTCATGCCACCAGCTTCAGCCACTCCGGGTTTCCATCTGATGCGTGCCGCGTCACCTGGGTTCTTTGAACAGGTACGGCGCCATCAAGAGTGAGCACCTGACGCTCTCTCGCAGGGGACCCCTATCCCCGGACCGGGAACACCAGCTCTGAGGGTTCCTTAGGCACCGGTAATTCCCACAGCACCCTCGAAACCAATTCTTCCCTACGGTCTCCCCACTATTACAAGTGGTGATATGGACAGCCAAGATAAGGTCTGTCTGTCGGGCTGTAAGTCGGAAGAAACCAGGATGGGGTGGATTCATTGCCACTCCTATGGGTGCAGAAAGAATGCAAGGACCACGGTGAGGCATAGAAGAAGACAGAAGGAAGGAGTTGGACGAACAACATGTGGCTATTGTGGGTAATAGGGGCATGCTGGCCCCGCGAGGCAACCTCTGAGTTCGCCAGAGCTGCAGTCATTTCGGCGGATAACACAGGCAGCGCCTAACCCAACTCCAGAGAGTGGGTGACGCCCTGTTCCATGACCGGCATCAGGACCATCAGGGGCTAACCCCCCAGAGGATGGGAACCAGTATGGCGAGGAGGAACGGTTTGATGGGCACGATACACCCCGGGAATCCCAAGGCGGGAATGCCGCAGGTGGTGGGGGTGGAAATGCTCCCCCTGAAGGTGGTACGCTGGAAGCTGGTGGAGATCCAGGTGACTCTGACCATGACAGCTCGGATAATGATGATGACTGAGATTCTCTCCCTGATGTGACCCACTGTCTCGGTGCCCGGCAGGATGACTAGAGCAGCGAGAAGAAACGACGGTGGGACCGCTGGGCCAAGAGGCTGGCGAGAGCCCTGAGGGGTACCGTTTCGGCCTCTAGGCCTACACCGAGACCCCGGCAGAAGAAGGCGGAAAAGCTGAGTGGCATCCCCGCTTTCAAGGGAAAGGTTACGGAACTCGCGTCTCTCTTGACCTTGGTAGAGGCCCAATTTGGATACTTTGCGGATTGCAGGTTAACCGACATGGATAAGGTAAACTTAGTGATCCCCCTTCCTGAAGACTCAGCACGGGCATGCTATCTGGGGTTGCATGGCACATTAACAAGGAAGCTGCCAAGCGCACTGGCATTGCTGTAAAGTACAGCAACTCCTTGTGGACATGGAAATGGTTCGGAGAACGATTGGAACAAAGCTTTGGCGGAGACCAGGCGGAGCGAGATCGATCCCTTCTCGCGTGGCGAGAGCTTGTCATGAAGCCATATCACATTGATGAGTACCTGGACAAGATGATGGACTACATGTATAAGCTTGGCTATACAGATGCAGTACAGGTACGGGACAAGGTTCGGTCAGGCACCACTCAAGAGGTTAGGAATGCGTGGGCACTTAAGGAGCCACATCCAACCGACCTGAACAAGTACCTAGATCTTCTACGAAACGTTGGGTACACGCTGGAAGACAACAAGCGGTTTAGTAACCGCGTCATCCACCCCGCCCCTCAGTCTCCGCCCACCGATAAGAAGGAGGATAGATCCTCAACGTCTAGGAGGTTCAGGAAGAACGAGAAAGGTTCGGGCAGACAGAACCAGAGGTCTGCCAAACCTACTAATTTCAACACGGGAAAACAGCCAAAGCCGGTGACTTCTGAGTATGCAATAGCGCACAAGGAAATCCCGTCGACTTTGACCGAAGGTCGGAGGGAGCACCAGGAGTGTACCAAATGCGGACAAACCAGACACTTCCGGAGAACGTGTACCGCGACGTCCCCGGTCATTAGTTCCTGCACGCAGGTTCGCGGGTTGAAGCAGTTAGCCCCGGTAAGCGAAGCTTCGAGTACGGACAAGCCGCTGACACGCATTGAAGCGCCACCTGCGGCCTCCTCGTCAAAGATATTGGAAGTCCGCCAGGCATCACCTCAGATAATGGAGGTTGATACTGACGGCTCAGCATAGGTAAGAACCTATTCTGCTTAAGGGCTTAACCTAGCTGACCGAAATCCATAGCTCCACGCGGAATGGATAAAAACCTAGCAAGGGGTTCCAGGATGTGTAAGCACCCCTCCACTGCCTGGATGAATATCGTACTGACTGTACCCAGGGGGTGTTGGCAGGTAGATGTTTGGGGCCGCGCGCGATGGACTGGACGATCTTTCCTTTGTTGGGTTTCTGGTTATTTCCTTTGTTCTAGTTATCAGTATTTCTTTCAGGATTTCCTTGGCTCGACGAGAGTGTCTTGGGACCTTGTTTCGGTTGAGGCTGGGCGAGATCTTGCTAGAGGAGACGCTCGACATGGGGGAAGCACTAGGTTGCTTCACTGGGAACCTGTCCGATGGCGGACCTCTACCAACCTCAGGAAATTGTTATCTTATTATAAGACGGAATCGGTTCAGGCAGGACTTGAACAAATAAAAGCGTTATTTCCAAGTTTACCTGAGGAGGGTTTAGTACCCAAAATCATGCTGGCGTGATAGTAAACACGCTAGCAATTCTGACACCACGTATTCCAATCCCTTAAAAGTTTACCGACCGGTTGAGGCCGCTCTTGTATCGAAAGGCAAGAGACCCCAAATTACTAAAGCATGATGACTAAGCTCCTAAGGCAGGCAAGGAGGCAGAAACGTGACAGCTTGCCTTGTCAGACCAAGTCTACCCACCTGTGGGTCAAATTAGACTACAAGATTGGAGCGCGACAAGTAAGCGCAGAAGCGCTCTTGTTGCTGGATAGCAGAGCTACTTGGCTAGTGCGCAGTAGCCAATGGGTCAAGCAGACCCAGGCACCTTGTGTACGTCGAAAGGTACACGTGCCAATCAGTGATGCAAGCGGGAATCACATTCCTGGGTCAGGTCTACACTATACCAAGTCTTTAGAGATGAGGATAGATGACCACCACAACGAGATGCGCTTTGAAGTCGTGGATATGCCCGACACAAAGGTGGATGGGTACCTACCTATGTCATGGCTGAAGGACCATAACCCAGACATAGATTGGAAAACAGGCTCACTAACCTGGCGCTCAGATTTCTGGAAAGCTAACTGGCTAGCGGAGCAGGGGCAGTCAGTGTTCATGTCAGATGAAGAACTGATAGTTGAAGATACTCGTAATGTGTACCTCTTGGGAATTGTACAATTCTCTGATGAAGAAGGTGCTGATATTACGATCAAGGTACTCTCTGAGTATAAGGACTATGGGTATATCTTCAGTCAAGAATGGATTGAGACATTACCGGAGCACTCGAAGTACAACCATATGATCGAGTTGCAGCCCCGAACTGCACCTCCGTTTGGGCCTATCTATCCGTTATCGGAAAAGGACCTTAAGGCACTGTGGGAATATCACAATTAGATAGTACAAACGGGAAAGCTACGGTGATCTAGTTCCTGTGCAGCAGCCCCTATCCTCTTTGTGCCAAAACCAGATGGCACACTAAGATTGGTAATAGATTACCGAGGGCTAAACAAAATCACGGTTAAGAGTAAGTACCCCCTACCTTTGCTGAATGAACTCTGAGAGACCGCCGCGGAAAGGCCATCGTCTTCACCAAGTTGGACATGAAGAACGGCGATAACCTTCTGAGGATGGCAGAAGGTGAGGAATAGAAAACGGCCTTCTGGTGCGGATATGGACTCTATGAATACACGGTCATGCCATTTGGGTTCTGTAACGCCCCGGCTACTTTCCAGAGCATGATACAGGAGGTCTTCCGGGATCTCATGGATGAAGGAGTCATTGCCTACATGGATGACATCCTGATCTACTCTGAAACTAGGGAAGAGCGTGTCGCAATGGTGAGACGTGTGATCCAGGAATTACGGAAAGCCAGACTGTGCGTAAGCATGAAGAAGTTCAGTTTCCACGAACGGGAAGTCGAATTCGGCGCATACAAGATCTCCGATATGGGGATCTCGATGTTGTCGGAGAAGGTGCAAACAATCAGGGATTGGTCACCTCCGACCTGCGTTGTCAACATTCCAAGGTTTATAAGATTTGTCAACATATATCGTCAGTTCATAGAGGGTTTTAGCTAGATAGCGAAATCTCTAACGGATCTAACAAAGAAGCATGTCCGATGGAAAGGGACACCTGCGTGCCAGCAGGCCTTCGATCATCTGATGGAAGCGTTTACGTCCAAACCTGTCCTGGCACATTTTGACCCTGAAGGGCCCACCAGGGTGAAAACCGACACTAGTGACTTTGCACTAGGAGCCGTCCTCTCCCAGTTCTGTGAAAATGTGACATGGCATCCAGTGGCCTATCATAGTTGGCAGTTACACCCAACGGCGATTAATTATGATGTCCATGATAAGGAAATGACTGCTATCATAGCGGCGTTCAAGGAATGGGATCATCTGCTACGCGCGGTAATGGACCAGTTGGTAGTCTATACGAATCATAAGAATTTGGAGTACTTCAATAGCACCAAGGTCCTTAACCGCCGGCAGGACTGCTGGGCTGAGTTCCTACCCCCATTTAACTTCGAGGTGGTTTACCGCGAGGGACGGTTGAATGAGAAGGCCGATACTTTGTCGCGGCATAGGGACTACCGCCCTGAAGGGGGCAGTGATTTTCCGCCACAGTCATTTTTTCGCCCCAGACAGTGGGTCGGGAGCCAGGAAAGAGACACCTTGCGACCACAGGTGTTGCAGGTGTGCCAATCGTTCCGGCTCCAGTCTTCCTTTTTCGATCAGCTGAAGGAAGCGATACAACATGATCATGAATACTTCAGGATCCTGAAGGCAACGACTTCCGGTGACAAAGAGGTTGACCGGCACTTCACAATGGAAAAGGGCTTACTCCTTTGCACGAACAGGTGGTATGTGTCCAAGGGTCAGAATCTAAAGCTGACGATCGCGAAGGCTGAACATGACTCCCGAATTGCCGGACACTTCGGGACTTACAAAACCATTTGTAGGGTTAGAGCTAACTTCTATTAGCCGAAGATGGACGAGCACATCATAGACTACATGCGAACATGTGATGCATGCCAAAGAAATAAGTCCATCAGGCAAAAGAAGTTCGGACTGCTGGAACCCATTGACATTCCAATGTGGCCTTGGACCGTGATTCCCATGGACTTCATCGTAGCGCTGCCACAGTCAGAAGGGAATAGGAAAATCTGGGTCATCGTGGACAGATTTTCGAAAATAGCACACTTCATACCCCTGACCACTGAGATACCAATCGAGGAACTTGCCATGATATTCCTGCAGAAGGTTTGGCACCTTCATGGACTGCCAGAGTCAATCATCTCCGATCCCGACAGCCAATTCACGTCCAAGTTCTGGATGAGTCTGATGCACATGGTGCAAGTGAAACTGAACGTTTCTACTGCGTTCCACCCCGAGACTGACGGGCAAACCTGGAGGGTTAATCAGACACTGAAGCAGTACTTGCGTAGCTACTGTTTCTACCAACAGGATGATTGGGCTTGGCTATTGGCACTTGCGGAATATGCGTACAATACCTTGACATCAGAATCCACCAGACTGACACTGTTCGAGATTAACTACGGGTTTAATCGCCGGACAAACAGGTCCGGTGTAGTGTCTGATAGCCCAGGGATACACCCTAGGAGTGAGCTCTTGGTTAAAGAATAGGTAGGAACCAGGCAGGAGATTCGAGAAACAAGCCAACGGGCACAGGAACGGCAATGGAAATGGCATGACCAGAAAAGGTTGCCAGCTCCGGACTACGTCACCTTGGAAGATGTGGCCGCTGGACAGGCTAAGAAACTGGACCGCGTGATGTTGAATAGAAAAAACATCCCTACAAAGCGCCCAATAGAGAAGCTAGACCACCGGATGTTGGGCCCCTTTGTGGTCAAATAGGGGGTGGGTACGCGAGCATACGAGCTACAGTTGCCCACCAGATGCAGCATTCATCCGGTTTTCAATGTCACGTCGCTGGAACCATAATGCGACGATCCGGGACCAGGCAGATTCGAGGGAATTCCTACCCCAGGGCTAGTGGACAATGAGCCAGGTTATGTTATCGAAGCCGTGTTGGACAGTCGTTGGTACGGCGGAGCAAAGGCGAGATGTCTTTCACGCTTCGTCCATTACCTGGTTTCATGGGAAGGCTATGGGGCAGAGGAGAACTCGTGGGAGCCCTATGGGATGCTAGAGGGGACAGGCTTACAGGCCATTTTGGATTTTCACCAAAGATATCCGTCCAAGCTCAGGGAACCATAGGGTCGGGGGGAACCGAGTCGTGGGATTAAGAGATGACACTAGCGGTCGGGGACAGACCATAGAGAACAGGGGAGTGATGTAATGACGTGGCATACATGAGCTATGGCAGCCGGAACCTACACCGATACAAGTAGCATGGAGGCGAACCCGTAGCAACCAGGAGACAGGGAAGACCTAGACCAACGGAGACCCAATGGCCCGGCATCTGAGAGCAACAGAACTAGCTGGCCGAGGTACCAAGGTTCTTGGATACACCCGGGAGCGGTGTCAGCATACTTAGGGACCTTGAAGGGTGCAGTTACTCTGCTAGGCCGGGTAACTGGGCAAAGGTCGGAAAGGTCTATCTCTGCCAATGGAATAGACAGGGTAACAGGTTAAAGTCCCCTTGCCCAGCGGGCAAGGTTACCCTACCCTCAGGATCAGGTTACCCTGCCTAAAGTCCAGAGTTACCCTACCTTTCAATACGAAGTCATTTGGGGCGTTCGGCAAAAATGACCGGAATGTTTCTTCAGCGAAACTACGCATAATACTGGAATCTAGGGGCTCCGGGAGATGCTATTGGGCAATCTATGCCGCTCCGAAGAAGCTGTAAATTGGAGACATTATTCCTATCATACCTCTCCGGTCCCGCCTTGAGGCCCGGACGTCATGGGCAAATGGGTGTGTAGTTGTGCATAGTCTAGCAAGGAAGGATCTTTGCAGAATTGCTCACAACAGGGTATACGTCGCTGCCGTCCGGTCGACCGTAAGCTGTTCACACGACATATCAGGGGGCATAGGGTGTAAGGTGGAGTACCTCCTCCAAGTTGTTCGGAGTACAACAGACCAAAACCGCCAGAGTTAACTGGAGTTAACCGCGTGGGTCCCCAAGGTTGTCCAAGGTGGCACCAGAGCGACTGGGAGAGTTTTACGCATACCAAGCCCGAACGTGCCCCTAACGCCATAGGCTCTGGAAGGGAAGTACAAAGACACTAAATGCATGATTCCTAGCCCAGGTAAGGTGGATCCGAGGTGGTGGTCATGGGTAGCGCCCATTGGATCGCCCCCGGGCCACCATGTACTGCGGAAGAGACCTGAAGCCCAAGGCTCGTAAATAGTAGATAGATAAACCGGTCGCAGTAGCTTCCGGAGTCAAGTAGAGACCCTTGCACATGGGCAGGGTGTCATAGATAGTCCAGTTCATCAGGTGTCTTGACTGTTAGTCACCGGCAAGGCACCGATGCGCAAAGGTTTTCACTCCGGTGGGCATATTGACAAATGCACCGCAGAAACAATAACCGCATGAGGTGAATGACGACTAGAGTGTGTCGACATTTGAATGCCTGAAAGGGGTGCTAGGAGACGTGTCGGACCACCCTTAGCGCAGAAGGGTGTACTCGAATAGTTGGAGTAAGCTGATGGGGGCGTTTCTGACATAAGATAAAACCACCTGAACATCTATGCGAGAACTCTCCTACTCCAACAATCAATCCTCTCGAGACCTTAATTGAGTGAAGGGTCAGGCTGAACGATATTAAGTTTTACCGTTTTCTTTACTCTTACATCTATGTGGACATTTAGCGATAAGTTTGAAGTTGTTTGGTGCGGTCGCACCCTTGGGATCCATCTTCCTAGCGCAGCTCCCGTTACAGGTTGCCTGCAGTTGAACAGTGTGTGGCTGCCCCATCTACACCCTAAGCATAGTGTTACACTTAAGACAAACAAGTACAGCGTAATGGGCAGGTCACTTGATTATTGGCAAATGGTAACTAGTTCGATCCCAGGATCCCTTAGAGCTTTTGGGGAACCAGACCAATCCTACCACTGCGATGCCGGCACATAGCCCGCAATCATGCTACCAGCAAAGTTCAACTATGGAGAGGTTTTCACTGACTCCGGAAAAGACAATTTAGGGCGACCCGGATAAGGTCGAACGAATTGGTTCTGTCAACTGGTTGTTATACTCAATGCACGCAAAGATCCCTCTGATTCGCCCACTGCGGGATGCTAACTAGGGGAATGTCGGCTACGCTAATGGCAATTCCGGAATGTCTAGTAGGCCAGAAGCCTGCATGTCAAGTCAGTTCAAAGAGGGATACCGAGGAAATCTGGAAGACGGAACAACGCGCAAGAGATAATCCTTCGTCAGTACCCAAAGGCATGCCAAGGAAGCCCCGGTATTGGGCCTATCGCGTGAAGGATCAACCATGAGTGAAGAGAGGCCTAAACCGTATTGGCACAATAAAATAAGCAAGATTGGTTCTTCCAGATTGACATGGATGCATGACGAATATGCTTGGATGGATATGTCGGTTGTCAGAGCTAATCAGTGTGTATGCAGAGATTGAGCCAGTACCGCCTTGCCATAGTAGATAGGATCCGGTACCGATGAATAGAGCGAACACAGAGTGCAGAGGTGTGGGAACATCCTCTGGGGGTTCGAAGAATTCAGAGTCAAGTAAGCTAAAGGTTTTCAGGTCTACCAGGTTCGTACCAGAAGAATACGGAAGGGGTTGGGAGGATTGGATGGCCCACGAGCATCCAGATTAAGAATGTAAATGTTGAGATGCCTTCCCCTCATTTACCACCACCATTGGCACGGGAGAAGAGACCTTATCAATATATTCATGATACAATACAACCTGTATACTTTTGTCTTCTTGGAAGCATAGTGTGCCTTCCTGGGAATCACTTTGTCGAGTATTGAGCCTTGTTTATGACTTGCCCATTCTTAGAGTTGGCTATCACTAAAACCTGTATTCAAATTTTCTTGCACATGACCAAGGCTCCTAACGACATTCTCAAATGAGCCTGCAGGCCCATTCATCTAGTACCCTCTACTACCTATTGTAACGACTCAGCATACATGAGGTATGGCGGCTGGAACCTACACCTTTACCGGTAGCCTGGAGCGCAACTGGTAGGAAGCGGCAGGAAAGGAACCCCTTGCGCTATGGAGGCCCGATGGCCTGAGCTCTGCGATGAACAGAATGAGCTTGCAAAGGTACTCAGGAACTTGGATACACCCAGGAGTGGTGTCAGTGTACTTAGGGACCTTGGAAGGGGCAGTTACTCAGCCGTGCCAGGTAACTGCAGAAAGGTCAGGAATGTCTATCTGCGGCGAGGGAATGGACGGGGTAAGAGGGTAAGGTCCCCTTATCCACGAGACAAGGTTACCCTACCCTCAGGGTCAGGTTACCCTGCCTAAAGTCCTGCGTTACCCTACCTTTCAATAAGAAGTCCCTCGGGGAGTTTGGGAAAAATGACCGGAATGTTTGTTATGCGAAACCAGGGGTAATACTAGAATCTATAGTTCTGAGAGATACTATGGGGTGGGCTACGCAGCTCCGAAGAAGCTGTAAATTGGAGATGTCATTCCTATCATGCCCCTTCCTCCCCACCTTGAGGCCCTGACCTCATGGGCAAACTGTTGCGTAGCTGCGTGCAGTCTGGGAAAGAGGGATCTATGGAGACCTGCTGGCAACACCATATATGTTGCTGCCGTCCGGTCCACCATAGGGTATTCGCGGGATAAACAGGGGGGCATAGCGCAGAAGGTGCAGTACCTCCTTCAAGTTGTTCGGAGTAAAATGGACCAAAGGTGGTGGAGTTAACAGGAGTTAACCATAGGGGTCACGAAGGTAGTCGCGGGTGGTGCTGTGCGAGCATGAGAGTTTTACACGTACCAAGCCTGCACATGCTCCTGGCTGCTATAGGCTCTGAAAGGGAAGTGCAGAGACACTAAACACATGATCTCCACCATGGGTAAGGTGGATCCAAGGTAGTGGTCATGGGTAGCGCCCCTTGGATCACTCCAGGACCACCAGATACTGCGGGTGGCACTGGAAGTGTGAAAACTGGTAAATACTAGATAGACAAACTAGTCACGGCAGCGTCCAGGGCCAAGTAGTGATCACTACATATCGGAAGGGTGTCATCAATACTCTGGTGCGTCAGGTGTCTTGACTGTTAGCCACTGGCGAGGCACTAATGCGAAGAGGTTTTCACTGCGGCAGCCAAATTGAGAATGCACCGCAGAAACGACACTCGCATGAGGAGAATGCCGACTGGAATGGGTCGACACTTGCATGCCCGGAGGGTGTGCTGGCAGAACTGGTGGACCACCCTTAGCAGAGAAGGGTGTGCTCGAATGGTTGCAGTAAACTGATAGGGGAGTTTCTGGTACAAGATAAAACTACTTGAACAACCCCGTGAGGACTCTCCTACTCCAGCAATTAATCCTCTTGAGACCTTAATTGAGTGCAGCATCAGGCTCAACAATATTAAGTTTTAACACTTACTTTACTCTTACATTGTGTGAACATGTAGCGATAAGTTTGCAGTTGTTCGGTGCGGTTGCACCCTTGGCATTCATTTTCCTAGAGGACCTACCGTTACCGCATATCGTTAAGCCACCTCCTCGCTTAACTCCCCCCCTGATTAATTGCTTTTTCGACCTTCGGCACTTACGTTGTGTTAATACCAGTACTCTTCTCTAGAACAAGTAGCCTGAGCTGGAACGTGCAATGGCTAGCACTGACCGTGGAATCGGAATGGAATCCAACTTGGATTCAGACCTTGATCTTGACAAACATACCGCCAACAGGTTTCCTGGCGTGATTTTTGCCGCTGTTCGTGGTATTGCCTGGGACAACCACAAGTTGCTTTGAGAGGCCAGCCCTATCCAGTTGCCTATTGAATGCGTTGATCTTATGCTCAAAGACCCTCACTCTGCGTCACTCTCATTTTTCCAAGGCACTACCCTCGTTCACAACATCACCCCTCCCCTGCCGGAATGGGTTCCTTCTAGCGAGTTCTTGCACGAGTTCGTACAACCGTACATGGCCCGGGAGGTATCCAAGTCGATTGAGGAAGCGAGGTGAGAACTGAGAAGCTGGAACACCCCACACCAGCAGGGGTTCCGAACAACGATCACTACGGCTCTGCTGGAATAGATGAAAGTGCAGCAGGAGACATACCTGCGGATCCTAAGGGATCAGCACGGATTGAAGACTCAGATGGCAGCATTGGAAAACACTTTTGAAGGAGGGTATAGTATTGCTGCTGTGAATGAGGTACTGATATTAGAGTCCGCGCCCCCACTCCCACTCGTCCATACCAAGCCTGAGAACAGGGGCATGGAATGGGCTATTGGAGCCAGAGAGGACAAAAGGAGGGCCTATCTGAGCCCAGTCGGAATAAGGATGTTAGAAAGCCTGAAAGGTGACGGTTACAGCAATACCTCCTCCCTCGGAAGAGCATCCACAGGCTCCCTGTTAGTCCCTGCCTCGATCGCCCACCCACTGTCGGGTAGGCCCACGGTTGGGCCAACAGATGGACATCAAGTAAGGAAGAGGACATCCAAACCAAAGTGTATTACAGCTCCAGATAATGTAACTGGTACGGGTACTAGGTTATTGTTTCATGTGCTATCGGTTGATACAGACAAGGTTTTATGTTTGGTTGCATAGTATCGCTTGATACTTGTAGGGTTTCGTGTGCTCTCGGTTGATACACACAATGTTTTGTGATTGGTTTCATTGTATCGCTTCATAGTTGTATTGTTTCCTGTGCTATTGGTTGATACACACAATGTTGTGAAATATCACTTATACTGGAGAGGAGAGATAAGTTGTATTGAAAGACCGCTGATTTCCATGATGGAAATAGTAGACTTCAACCAACAGTATTCTAAATATACTGGGTTGAACGGTTACTTCTTTGATCTCCTATTACACCTCTTCGAAGCCTCCTTTAGGAAGCAGCCCTCGCTTCTTGTTGATCAAGAAGCCATCTGCTTCTATCGTACCGCTACGTGATTAGGGCCCGACCCGAACACGTTACAGATATGCCAGATCCTACTCCTCGTCCAACCCTGTCTCATCTTATTCCGCCTGCGACACTGTCAGTGGCAATGCCTATACCTCCCATAGCCGACCCAAGACCTATACCGCTACCAGTTCCTGTCCCCATCCCTGATCCACCTTCTACCGCCCCATTCCAGCTGCCCGCCTTGGCTACCCCGGGTTTCCGTCCGATGGGCACTGTGTCACCTGGGTTCTTTGAACAGGTATGGCGTCATCAAGATCGAGCACCAGAAGCTCCGTTGTAGGTGACCTGTATCCCCGGACCAGGACCACCTGCCCACGGGGTTACTTGGGCACCGGTCATTCCCTGAGCCCCCTTCAAACGAAACCTTCCCTGCGGTCTCCTGACCATCACCAGTGGTGATTGGGGCGGCCAAGATGAGTTCTGTCGGTCGGGCTGTAAGTCAGACGAAACTCAGGTGGTGTGGGTACGTTACCACTCCTAGAGGTGTAACAAGGGACCACGGACCCCGGTAAGGTATAGAAGAAGGCAGAAGGAAGGTGATGCCAGACCAACATGTGGGTATTGTGGGTCATGGAGGCATGCTGGCTGCCCGATGCAGCACCTGAGTTGTCCAGAGCTGTAGTCATTTCTGCAGATAACACAGGTGGCGCCAAACCCAACTCCTGAGAGTGGGTAACGCTCCATTCCACCGGCGGCAGCACTACCATTAGAGGCTAACCACCAGGCGGATGGGAACCAGGATGGCCAGGAGGAACGGTTTGATGGCTATGATAGACCAGGGGAATCCCAAGGCAGGAACGCCAGAGGTAGTGGAGGCAGAAATCTACCACCTGGAGCTGGTATGGCCGGAGCAGGTGGAGATCCAGGGGACTCGGACCATGACAGCGCGGATAATAATAATGACGGAGATTCTCTCCCGCATTTGACCCCCTTTCTCACTGGCAGCAAGTATGACTGCAGCAATGAAAAGAAGCGACGTTTGGACCACTGGGCTGAGAGCCTAGCGCAAGCCCTGAGGGGCACCGGTTCATCTTCTAGGTCTATATCAGGACAATGGCAGAACAAGCTAGATAGGCTGTCTGGTATCCCACCATTCAAGGGCAAGGTCACGGAACTCGCAAGCTTCCTGACCTTGGTAGATGTCAAATTTGAATACTGTGCGCATTGCAAGTTAACCGATATAGACAAGGTAAACTTGGTAATCCCCTTCCAGAGCACTCACCATGCGCATGGTATCTGGAGTTGCGTGGGCATATTAACAAGGAAGCTGCCAAGCATACTGGCATTCCCATGAAGGACAGCAACCCCTTGCAAACATGGGAAGGGTTCCCACAACGATTGGAACGAAGTTGCAGCGGAGACCTGCCTGGCCGAGATCGATCGCTTCTTGAGTGGCAAGACCTTGTGGTGAAGCCACATCACATTGATCAGTACCTAGACAAGATGATTGACTACATGTATAAGCTTAGCTCTACAGACCTAGTACAGGTGCGAGACAAGGTTTGATTAGCCATTAATCAAGAGGTTTGGAATACATGGGCACTTAAGGAGTCACATCCGACTGACTGGAGCGAGTACCTTGGTCTTCTCCGAAAGGTTGGGCATACACTGGAAGACAACAACTGGTTCAGTAACCGCGTTATCCACCCTGGCCCACGGTCTCAGCCCGCAGACAAGAAGGAGCACAGATCCTCGACATCTGGCCTGTTCAAGAAGAAGCAGAAACTTTCCTGCAGACAAAATCAGAGGTCTGCTAAACCTACTAATGCCAATGGGGGGAAACAGCAAAGCCGGCCACTTATGAGTATGTGATAGCTCATAAGCAAATCCCATCACCTTTGACCGAATGGCGGAGAAAGCACAACCGGTGTACCAAGCGGGAACAAACTCGGCACTTCTGGAGAAAGTGTACTGTGACGTCCCCTGTCGTTAGTTCATCCAAGCAGGCTTATCAGTTGAGACAGTTAGCCATGGTAAGAAAGCGTTCTGGTACGGACAAGCGGCTAAAGCACATTGAAGCACCACCCCCTGCCTCCTGGTCAAAGATATTAGAATTCCGCCAGGCATCACCCCAGATAACAGAGGTTGATACTGACAGCTCAGAATATGTAGGAACGTATTCTGCATAAGGGCATAGCCTTGCTGACCCATATCCATAGACTCAAGATTGATGGACAGAAGAATCCAGGAAGTGGTTCTTGTATTGGTAAGAACCTCTCTAGTGCTTGGACAAACATAATACTGAGTGCACCCAGGGGTGTGAGCAGATAGATGTTTGGGGCCGCGTGTGGTGGACTTGGTGATCTTTCCTTTGTTGGGTTTTAGGTTATTTCCTTGGTTCTGGTTATAAGTGTTTCTCTCAGGATTTGCTTGGAGGGATGTGCATGTCCCGGGAAAATGTTATTTTTAGTATAAGATGGACTGGCTTCAGGCAGGACTTGATCAAATAAAAGTGTTATTTCCAAGTTTACCTGAGCAGGGCTTGGTACCCAAAATCATGTTGGCGTGATGGTAAACACCCTGGCAATTGTGACACGGCATATTCCAGTGCCTAAAAACGTTTACCGCCCCATTGTGGCCACTTTTGTGTCTAAAGGCACGAGACCCCAAATTAGTAAGACAAGATGACTAAGCCTTAAGACAAGCAAAGAGGCAGAAATGTGAAAGCTGGCCTCATCACACCAAGTCTATCCACCTGCGGGTGAAGCTAGACTGGAAGATCGGAGCACAATCAGTAAGAACGGAAGAACTCTTGTTGCGGGATAGTGGAGCTAATGGGCCAGTGCTCCGTAGCCGATAGGTCAAACAGACCTGGGCGCCTTGTGTATGGTGAAAGCTACACCTGCCAATAAGCAATGCAAGTGGGAATCACATTCCAGGTTCAGGTCTGCACTACACCAACTCATTGGAAATGAGGATAGGCGACCACCACAATGAGATGTGCTTCAAGGTCGTGGACATGCCCGGCATGAAGGGGGATGGGTACCTACATATGTCATGGCTAAAGGACCATAACCTAGACATAGATTGGAAAACAGAATCACGGACCTGGGACTTAGATTTCTGCAAGGCCAATTGCCTAACAGAGCAGGGGCGGTTAGTGTTCATGTCAGGCAAAGAACTAAGACCTGAAGATCCAAGTAATGTGTACCTCCTGGGAATTGTGCAATTGTCCGATGGGGGAGGTGTGGATATTACAATCAAGCTACTCGTGGAGTATGAGTACGATGGGGATATCTGCAGTCAAGAACGGATTGAGGTGTTACCGGAACACTCAAAGCATAACCATATATTCAAGTTGCAGCGCGGAACTCAGCCTCCATTTGGGCCTATCTATCAGTTGTCGGAAAAGGCAGTTAAGCCAATTGGGGAATACCTCACTGAGATGCTGCCAACGGGAAAGCTAGGGCGATTCAGTTCCTCTGCAGCAGCCGCTATTCTCTTTGTGCTGAAACCAGATGGCACACTCCAGTTGGTGATAGATTACCGAGGACTAAACGAAATCACGGTTAAGAGCAAGTACCCTCTACCGTTGATGCATGAACTCTGAGAGCAACTCGGACAAGCCAGCGTGTTTACTAAGTTGGACTTAAAGAATAGCTACTATCTGCTGAGAATCGCAGAAGGCAGGGAAGGGAGGACTATCTTCCGTTGCAGATATGGACTGTATGAATACACGGTCCTCCAGTTTTGGGTTATGTCACGCCACGGCAACTTTCCAGAGCATGATAAAGGAGGTGTTTCGTGACCTCTTGCATGAGGGGTCCTTGCATACATGTATGACATCGTGATCTACTCCGAGACCAGGGAGGAACATGTAGCACTTGTGAGAAGAGTTAGGGCGAGGTTGCGGAAAGCAGGACTATGCGTAAGTATGAAGAAGGCGGGTTCCCACCAATGGGAAGTTGAATTCCGCGGAGACAAGATCTCAGATATGGGAATCTCTATGTTGTCCGAGAAGTTGCTAAAAATCAGGATTGGGCACCTCCGACCTGTGTTGTCGACATTCAAAGCTTCATGAGCTTTTCCGACTTCTATCGTCAGTTAACAGAGGGTTTCAGTAAGATAGCGAAACCTCTGACGGACTTGACCAAGAAGGATACCAGATATGAATAGACACCTGCTTGCCAGCAGGCGTTCAATTGTCTGAAGAGAGCATTCACGTCCAAACATATCCTAGCACATTTTGACCCTGAACTGCCAACCAGGCTGGAAACCGACGCTAGCCACTTTGCACTAGGGTCTGTCCTTGGCTAGTTTTGCAAAGATGAAAGAAGGGATCTAGTGGCCTATCATAGTGGGAAGTTTCACCCGCGGGAGATTAATTATGATGTCCATGATACGGAAACGAATGCTGTCATACCAGCATTCAAGGAAAGGGATCATCTACTGTACTCCATAACGGACCAATTGGTGATCTATACAGATCATAAGAGTTTGGAGTACTTTAATGGTACCAAGGTCCTTAACAACAGGCAGCACCGCCAGCCTGAGTTCCTACAACCATTTAACTTGAAGGTGGTTTACCGGGAAGGACGGTTGAATGAGAAGGCCCATGCTTGGTCACGGGGTATGGACTACCAGCCTGAAGGGTGGAGTGATTTTCTGCCATAGTCATTGTTTCGCCCTGGGCAGTGGCTTGGGGGCCAGGAACAGGATATCTTGCAACCACAGGTGTTGCAAGTAGACCAAGTATTTCGGCTCCAGTCTTCCTTTTTGGATCGACTGATGAAAGCGATGCAATGCAGTTAGGAATACTTGAGCATCCGGAAGGCAGCAACCTCCAGGGACAAGCAAGTTGACTGGTACTTCATGAGAGAAAAGGGCTTACCTCTGTAGAACAACAGGTAGTATATTGCCAAGGGTCCGAATCTGAAGCAGACAATCAGGGAGGGTGAACATGACTCCTGAATCATAAGACACTTTGGCACTTACAAAAGGATTGGCAGAGTTAGGGCTAACACCTACTAGACAAAGAGGGACAAGTATATCAGAGATTAGGTGCGAACATGTGGTGTGTGCCAAAGGAACAAGTCTATCAGGGATGAGAAGTTCAGTCTGCTGGAACCCATTGGTGTTCCAATGCGGCCTTGGACAGCGATCTCAATGGACTTCATTGTAGCGCTGCCAGAGTCAGAAGGGCATACCAAAATCTGGGTCATCGTGGACAGATTTTCAAAAATGGCACACTTTATACCCCTGACTACTGAGGTACCGATCAAGGAGCTTGCCTTGATATTCCTGAAGAAAGTTTGGCATCTTCACGGACTCCTAGAGTCAATCCTCTCCAACTGAGATAGCCGATTCACATGCAAGTTCTGGATGAGTCTGATGCATATATTGCAAGTGAAACTGAATGTGTCGACTGTGTTCCAACCTGAGACTGACGGGCAAACTGAGAAGGTTAATCAGCCGCTAGAGAAGTACTTGCGTAGCCACCGTTGTTACCAACAAAATGACTGGGTTTTACTATGCCCTCTTGCGGAATATCGGTATAATACCTTGATATCGGAATGCAGCAGGCAGTCGCCATTCGAGATCAACTATACGTTAAATCCAGAGTGAAACGGGTCAGGTATAGTGTCTGATAATCAAGGAACATATCCAGGTAGTGAGCTCTTGGTCAAGGAATGGGAATGAACCAGGTACCAGATTCGAGAAAGGATTCAACGGGCACAGGAAGGGCAAGGGAAATGGCAGGACCAGAAAAGGTTGCCATCACTAGACTACATCACCTGGGGGGGTCTGGCCGGTGGACAGGCTAAGAAAGCGGACCGCATGATGTTAAACTGAAAGAACATCCATGCTACAGGTCCAATGTAGAAGCGGGACCACCGGATGTTTGGCCCCTTCGAGGTCAAATGTTGAGTGGGTACGCAAGTATACGAACTCCAATTCCCTGCCAGATAGAGCATCCACTGGGTTTTCAAGGTCACGTTACTAGAACCATATCGTGAGGATCCGGGATCCGGTAGGTTTAGGGAACTCCGTACCCTGGAATCTGCGGACAATGACCTGGGTTACGTTGTTGAAGAAGGGTTAGACAGTCGCTGGTATGGGGAGTCAAGGCGCAAGTTCGGTCACCGTTCGTCTAGTACCTGGTTTCATGGGAAGTCTATTAAGCAGAAGAGAACTCATGGGAGCCCTATGAGATGCTTGCTGGGAGAGGCTTACAGGCCATTCCAGATTTCCACCAAATATATCCCTCCAAGCCCAGGGACCATAGGGTCTCCGGGAATCAAGTCGTGGATATAAGAAGCGACGTTAGTGGTCCTGGATGGATGGGAGAGAAGACAGTGGTGACGTAACAACCCAGCATACAGGAGCTATGGCAGCGGGAACCTACACCCATACAGGCAGCCAGGAGGCCAACTGGTAGGAACCGGCAGGCAAGGAGGACATGGACCTACAGAGACCCGATGGCCCAGGCCCCAAGATCAACAGAACCAGCTTGCAAGGCTACTCAGGTACTTGGATACCCGCGGGAGTGGTCCTAGCGTACTTAGGGACCATTGCAGGGGCAGTTCCTCAGGAATGCTGGGTAACTGGCAAAAGGTCAGGAATGTCTATCTCAGGTGACAGAATAGCCAGGGCAACAGGGTAAAGTCCCCTTGTACACCGGACAATGTTGCCCTACCCTCAGGATCAGGTTACCCTGCCTAAAGTCCTGAGTTAGCCTACCTTTCAATATGAAGTCCCTCGGGGAGTATGGGAAAAAGGACCGCAATGTTTGTCACCAGCAGCTACACACAATGGTGGAATCTGGGGTTCCGCGACATCCTATTGGGTGGGCAGTACGACTCCGAAAAAGCTGTAAATTGCAGACATTGTTCCTATCAAACGCCCTCTGGCCCCACCTTGAGGCCTGGATGTCATGGGCAAACCGTTGCGTGGTTGTGCGCAGTCGGGCAAAGAGGGAACTTTGGCGACTTGCTGGAAACAACATATACGTTGCAGCCCTCTGGTCCACCTTAAGCTGTTTACAGGATATACAAGGGGGCATAGGGTGGAAGGTGGAGTACCTCCCCCAAGTTGTTCAGAGTTCAACAGACGAAAACTGTTGGAGTTAACGGGAGATAACCATGGGGGTCCCGAAGGTAGTCCCAGGTTGTACCAGGGCAATCCAGAGAGTTTTACACCTACCAAGCCCACACGTGCTCCCAACACCATAGGCTCTGAAAGGGAAGTGCAGTGACAGTAAACGCATGATCTCTATGACTGGTAAGGTGGATCCGAGGTGGTGGTCATAGGTAGCGCCCATTGGATCACTCGCGGACCAGCAGAGACTGCGGGAGACACCGGAAGCCCAAGACGTGTAAATAGTAGATAGGTAAACCACTCACTGTAGTGCCCAGTGTCAAATAGAGATCACTGCATATGGGAAGGGCATCATAGATAGTCCAGTTCATCAGGTGTCTTGACTGTTAGCCACTGGCAAGGCACCAAGGTGAGGAGGTTTTCACTCTGGCGGCTACATTGGGAATGCGCCACAGAAACGATACTCGTATGAGGTAAATGCCCACTAGAGTGTGTCGACACTTGCATGCCCGGAGGGTGTGCTGGGATAAGTGTCGAACCGCCCTAAGCACAGAAGGGTCTGCTCGAATAGTTGGAGTAAACTGATGGAGAAGTTTCTGGCATAAAATAAAACTACTTCAACCTCTATGCGGGAACTCTGCTACTCCAACAATCAATCCTCTTGAGACGTTAATTGAGTGAAGCGTCAGGCTCAATGATATCAAGTTTTACCGCTTGCTTTACTCCTACGTTTTCTGAACATTTGGCAATAGGGTTCAAGTTGATCGGTGCGGTCGCACCATGGGGATCCATCTTCCTAGCGGAGCCCCTGTTACACCTATCCCAAACTGACCACAAAGGAAACCCAGATATGTGTAGCATCAACTTTGATCTCAGCCTGAGCAAAGTATTCTCTGATGGAAACGTTGCCTCCTGCTTTACCGATCACTTGATCAAGTGGACTCTTGAGACCCTGGCACTTATAAAGAAAGAAGACAAGATGTCGCAATCAAGGATCAAGAAAGGATCTAAGGATTCTGGCGATGCTAACATGTTATGCGGAGAGAGGCAGCAAAGGCTGTCCAGCGCAGGGGGACCAGGCCAGCCTAGCCCATACCCACTATCACCAGCACTATGGTGGCCAAGTAGTACCCTTCTGGTGCTACCCCTAAGTGCTATGACCCCACATAGAAACCTCCAGGAATCTGCGGTCCCGTGGGGCATAACACAAAGCATAACCTAGAAGCGAAGTGGACAAAGATTGCACTCTGGAACCTTGACGCCCTCAGGTACTTCTGACTTGGGTGCCTTAACCGCATACACTGGGACACGGCTCAGGCATTCAGACTGAAGCATAACCTAGCCGCAGAATGACGAGCTGGCCACCTACAGGACCCTATCTGACGAGGGAACAGAAATGCCTGCATCTATTGCACGAGTAACAGAACCACAGCCAAAAGTGGAAGTGCTGGTAGGGGCTCAGTTGGCACCCTGGCAGAGTAGGAGCAGGAAACTAGAAGGACAGGTGGTCATAGAGCTCACCAGGTTTATGCGACTAATCGAAGCTGCCATTGCACACATGAACCAGTGATTGGATCAAGAACCCGCTGTAACAGCATAGCTGCATCAGGGCCTACAATACATTCTCCAACAACCGGTAAGTCGAGATCAAGAGCCCTACCCTGGACTGGATAAACTCTACAAATGGTTAGAAGGGGAACTGCATTGTCGGAAGACCGGAGAACTGCAGTTTATTACTAAGCTGCAGACAAGTGATCGCAAGGCAGTGACAGGGCTAAGGAACATGCAGCAAAACATGACCCAGATGTCAGTCCAGTGGACAAGGGAAATGACCACACCAGTACAAGCAGCATGAGGCTCGCATGATACTGGGTCAACTTATGATAGCAAGATACAAAGGGGGGGTCAAAGCTATCCCAGCTAGAGAAAGGGAAGGGGGCAGCAGGAAGAGAATCAGGAGCAGAAACTATGGAAGGAGGAAGGGCAGAGACTAGGGTACCTTGCATTATGGCCAGAGGGGCAGGATACCCAGACCCTTGAGATGATGGGTCAGATAATGGTGGAGAAGGATCTAGATGTTGGCTGGGCTGTCTACTCAGTGGAAGGCCGAGAATGGCTATGGAAGGGAAGGGATATAGAATGATACTGCAGCTGGCCAAAGAGCTGGCTCGACCAACCGTGTTGGATCAGAAGAAACCCACTCAGCCTCCTTTCATACATGAAGCCAAGTTCTACCTTGACATCAAAACCTGGTGTCACATGTGCCAGGACTACTTTAGATGAAATCCCATAGTATGGATGGTGGATGAAGATCATCAGCGAAAATTTAGGCTTGTTCCTTGAGCGTCCCCTGTATCTGGCGCAGGGACTGCTCAGAACATTAAGCGGGATTGAGGATGCGATGCCGATCAGACATCGTGTCTTGGTTTGCCTTGTTTAGCATCCCACGTCCGAACTCCTTCCTGACATGGACCCCTTGCGTTCTCAGAGCCCTGACAATGTCTGGTGCACCACTCTTGTACCCGGAATGCCTCTGGTGCATGTGCCGGGCACCCCGATGATGCCAAATTTCTGCTGTTCCGTCTGGGCAACGTCTAATCATTCTGCTCTGCCCCCTTCTGTTTTGACATCAGATCCGCACCCCTGACATCCAGGCCACCTCAGTCCTCACACTTTCCATCCTGTTGTGCTCTTTTTGGCCAACTATGCCACAACCTGTTCCCCATCATGCTCCTTGCACACCCAGCTTTCGCCCCATTGGTGATATGTCCTGAGACTATATGGATGTTCTTGTTTCTCTCTAGATGCTACTATGCAAGATCAGGACAGCCTCAAGAAGACATCTGACCCCTATGAAATCCTCGAGACGTTGTACCAAATTTCGTCCTGATCATGATATTCTCCCCTGATCGTCCAAACACCGCTGTAGTACCCTCAGCCTCACCAATTTTCCCTTGCCGCTTCAAATTGAGACTATGAACTTCCTACGCACCTGCTATTATGACAGATTACAGACAAACCAATTCAATTAATTTTTGCTACTCTACCTATCCATTATTTGCCTAGTTAGCCTTGCTAACGCTCCCAGTTGTGCCCACCCCCCCTTCCTCCAAATTATGGAAGCTAAGTGACAGGTGTTGCAATAGCAGAGGACTTGTAACACTTTCTTCCCTCTGTTTTTCGGTAACCCCATGTAGGCCATTCACACTTGCACTCACCGGATCATAATCCGGAGAGTTGAGAACCTGTATGGCCAATGCCTCGCAGAAGTCTAAAAAGATGTCCATTTCCTGACAATCATTTTGGCTGGCATGGTGCCCAACTAGGGCCCCGACGCACCGGCTATCGGAAGTCTGACTGCAGAGCACAGGCCATCATGGAGTGAGGCTGGATGTCTGACTGCGTAGCTCTTCAGCTACTGCTACCCAATTGCCGGTAAATCCTTGGCGGAGATCATGTTGCATACCATGCACGTTGTCTACCTTTTCCTTGATAGTCCACTGGGTCGTCTCGTTAATTATCTGCTCCACCTCTCGCAGCCAATCTGCTCACTTCACTCTCCGCCAGGCAAGATGGTCTACTGGCAAGTAACCCACCTTGGTCGCAAATAAACAGGTTTGAATATACAGGGCTCACCTCGAACCGCCTCAGGTCTGAGGTCGTCTGGAGCCTTATATACTCTAGTTTCCCATGCCCGTAGGGTATGGCAGAGTATCACACACGTTAAGCCAATCATCGTGTTGTTGATGCATCCAAGAAAGTTGGGTTCGGCAATCCCCCACATCTTATTGCCCTCGAAGCCCTTTCCCCACATGGCCACGACAATCTGGGGAGCCAGGTATCTGAACGTCATTTCCTGCATGGAGTTCAATCGTCATTAGTCATTGCCAAAAGACCCGTGTCGTCAACTGGGTACCAATCTTATACTCCCACAGGGTGCACATAAATCTATCCTCTTCCAAGAGGCAGTCGACCCTACACGCCAGTGCTGTGGGATCGCATTCGGGGAGGTTGTATAATTTTATAATGTTACGTTTCAGGTTGTGAAGAAACTGGGATGTTACCCATAAGTGCTTATTGCGTATCTTTCGCTGTTCGTAGCACACCCGTCGTTGCACTGTATCTCTTTGACAGTATGGCCACTTAGCATTTTTATGCTTTCCTCCACTGGCTCAATGTGTACCCCATCAGAAATCTCCTCATCCCCCTATAGCCAAACATGGTGTACCTCTGGTAGCAAAGAAACCATAATGAGGGGTGGGTCAACAAAAAGGGTGTACCGGAGAATCACAGTCTTTGCCCGCACAACTATAGCTGCCTCAGCCCCTGGCACTGTATTCCGCCGTGAGATAATGTCAGGCCAGATCTACTGATGCCGTGGTGGGGTCGATTCATGGGCCGCACTCCAGCTACCAACAGCAGATATCCGGCACTGTCCAGCAGGGACAAGTGTCGCACTGCACTAGATGATGAGAATATCGACGGACTGTATGGTCCGCTACGGATTATCCATTGATAAGTGCCCAGGGGCACCCTGACCAGAGCTATTTCCTGCGATACAGTCGCAGTCGCAATTTGCACTCTCGGCTTATGACCACTTCTTTGTGTATCCGCCTTGGGTGACCGATGACGCAGTCCTCACACGATTCTATCAGAGGAAGCATTGTCCTGCTTGTCAGGCTCAGTGCCCAATTCGGTTTCATCAGATCAGTCTGAGTTTTGGTACTCATCACTGACTCCTTTACGTAGAAGGAGCGTTTCCAGGTCTACTTGTACATCTTGATCAATGCCGGGTTCCCTATATGCCATAGTCTGTTGTAACGGGGGCTCCGCTAGGAAGAGGGATCCCCCGAGTGCGACCGTACCAAACAACTTCAAACTTATCACCAAATGCTCGCACAATGTAAGAATAAAGTAAACGGTAAAACTTAATATCATTAAGCCGAACTTTTCACTCAATCAAGGTCTGGAGAGGATTGATTGTTGGAGTAAGAGAGTTCTCGCATAGACGTTGAAGTGGTTTTACTTTATGCCAGAAACTCCCGCATCAGTTTACTCCAACTATTCGAGCACACCCTTCTCCGCTAAGCGTGGTCCAACACGTCTCTTAGCACACCCTTCTGGCATGCAGTGTCGAGACGCTCTAGTTAGCGTTCACCTCACACAAGCATTGTTTCTGCGGCGCATTCTCAATTTGGCTGCCAGAGTGAAAACCTCAGCGCACCAGTGCCTTACCAGTGGCTAACAGCCAAGACACCGCATGAACAAGACTATCTATGACACCCTTCTCATATGCAGTGGTCTCTAGTTGACCCCGGAACCTACCGTGCGTGGTTTATTAATCTACTATTTATGAGTCTCCGGCTTCCGGTGTTTCCCGCAGTATCCAGTGGTCCAGAAGTGATCCAATGGGTGCTGCCCATGACCATCACCACGGATCCACCTTACCTGTAGTAGAAACCATGCCTTTAGTGTCTCTGCACTTTCCTTTCAGACCGCAGGGCATCTTGAGCACGTTCGGGCTTGGTAGGTGTAAAAGTCTCCGTGTCACCCCGGCACCATCCGCGACTACCTTTGGGACCCCCACGGTTCACTCCCGTTAACTCTATAGGTTTAGGTCTGTTTTACTCCGAACAACTTGGAAGAGGTACTCCACCTTCCACCCTATGCCCTCCTGTATATCCTGAGAACAGCTTACGGTCGACTGGATGGTAGCGACGTAAGCGGTGTTGCAAGCAGGTCTCCCTAGATCCTGGTTTGCTAGACTGCGCACAACTACACACTGGTTTGCCCATGACGTCCAGGCCTCAAGGGAGGGCTGGAGGGGCATGATAGGAATAATGTCTCGAATTTACAGCGGCCTTGGAGCTGTGTAGCTCGCCCAATAGCATCTCCCGGAACCCCAGACTCTAGTATTATGCGTGGTTTCAAGTGACAAACATTCCGGTTGTTTTTCCTGAACTTCCCAAGGAACTTCATATTGGAAGGTAGGGTAACTCAGGACTTTAGGCAGGGTAACCCAAGCTCCAATGGAGGGTAACCTGATTCTGAGGGTAGGGCAACCTTGCCCGCTGGATAAGGGGACTTTACCCTGTTACCCTTTCTATTCCGTTGCCGGAGATAGACCTTTCCGACCTTTGCCCAGTTACCCGGCCTAGCGGAGTAACTGCCCCTTCAAGGTCCCTAAGTATGCTCACACTGCTGCCAGCTGTATCCAAGTACCTGAGTACCATGACTAGCTAGTTCTCTTGATCTTGGATTCCGGGCCATTAGGTCTCCATTGGTCAAGGTCTTCCTTGCCTGCCGGTCCCTACCACCTCGCCTCCTGGCTGGCTGTATGGGTCTAGGCGCCGCCTGCCATAGCACATGTATGCTGGGTCGTTACATCTGTATCGTTATTCCCCTCGGGTATTTTGGGAGTCTTCTGACTGCCCATGTTGAGTCTGGTGTTAAAGGGTTGGGACGGGGTAATGGTTGGTCCGGCAGTGCACTAGTATGGCTGTTGCATCGGTTTTGCTGCGTTCCTGGCCTTGATCTCACAGATCATATGGCATCAGTTGCGGCATCGCGTCTGCGTCTGTTCAAGTTGCCGATACGACGTATCCGCTGACTGCGTGAATTAGCATTTAGTTGGCTATGCATGAGGTGCTAGCGGAATGTGGGTGAATGTGAGGAAAGGGAGGGATTGGAATGTAGTACAATAGGGTGTATCTTATGTGTCAGAAAGATGGGCAGTTTGTGTGTAACACTTTTCTTGCCTACAAGGTGACGTGTCGCATCAGGTACCCTAGGACTTAGGTAAGTGGTTGGTCAAATCACGCACTATCACGCGGTATTGAAAGAAATGTTCCGCGTGCGAAAAATGGTTCCCCTTGTGCTTGGTATTACAGGGGTGGTCCAGGTATTCCCCGAAATCATGGTCCTGATGACTCCACTATAATTAGGGCTCACAAAACGGGGGCGCTCCAAGTATACGATGCTAAGCCCCAATTCTAGCCACAACAAGTATTGGTTAGCGAGACTGATTCCAGTGAGACACGACCGATACTCAAAGTGGATTAGAACTCCATACCTCAGCGCAGAATGTCTTATAGACATGGCTGAACACGGGAAGGTGAAATGCAATCTACCCAGTCCACTTGTTATATCGGCGGACGCCAGGCCAATTAAGGGACACGACTAGGAGAGGTGACAACTGTCGGATATGAATTTCAGACATTGAGGTAAGGCGCCGTAATGGTATCCCTACTCAAACATATTCAACTACCAGGAAGGGGAGATCGGGCTATGAGCAAGACAGGATACTATTGCCCTACGCAAGGCAGCACGATCGTAGCATAGTTATTCTCTAACAAAGAAGCAAATCCCACACACACAAACCGCACATGACTCCCAAAGAAAACCCAAGCAAAGAAAACTAACAAAGGAAAAAAAAGTTACCTAAGGCGAAAAAAATCACCTTCTGCCAGCGCGACGTCTTGCTCAGCGTGGCAATTGTGGCAGCGCCATTTGGTTGTTGGGGGTGTTAGGGCTGGGAGAAGCTGGCGGCGCCCTGGGTGGGGAGGGTGCTGAGGGTGCCCAGGGTGCTAGAGATGTTGGGGTGATGGAGATGCCAGGGGTGCTGGATATGCGCGGAGGGGTAGAGATGTCAGGGTGCCGGGGGTGACGGTTGTCCTGGGGGAGGTGGCGCCATAGTCGGAGCAAGGGTGGGGGAGGCAGGGCGGCCGTCAAGAATCTGAGGTGAGGTGGCGGTGCGGCTGTCTTGGGCACCATCGCACGGTGGACGCCGGGTTGCCTCCCGTTATGCCTCTGGCAGAGACCCACACCATGCTGAAGACTGAGAGCCAGGCTCGGCAGGGGTGGGGCAGGCAAACAGGTCTGAGCTTGGCAGCGGGTGCATTACCCAGGGCACGGAAGTCCTCCGAGTGTGTTGGGTTCAGGGGCCAGCAGTACCGGCTTGCTTGTCCTATGTTGGAGATTGGCCATCACGTCTAGATCACCCACTCACAGCAGGTTGTATTTGAAACCTTACGTCAACCGCGAACCTCCTCGCCCCAGCAGGTGCCAGAGAACCCCCCACTTCCTCTCCCACAAACCATTCACCCTCCTCTGGGTCCTCCTCCCCTGCCTTGGCGCCCCTGGTATTTTCAACCTGGCCTGCATGATCCCAGACCTTACATTCAAAAAAAGGGTATCTTGCGTTGGCAGGGTCCGGGTCTGGTCCTCCTCCTCTCCTTGATGCGGACGGGACTCCTGGACCATCAGGCCCAGGGGATGTCCGCCATTGTTGGCCAGGACCCGCACCCGAATGTCATCATCTTTATTGAGGAAGTTGAATTGCCGGAGAGGAAGAGGTTCTTCGGGGAGCAAACGATGTCGGCCCAAACCCTCACCAGTTGCCGTGATCGGATACTGTAGGTATCGGATGTCCTCCTCCATACGTTGTCCGTGAACCACCCCGAGCAGATTTATAATGCGGGGTGCACCAAGGACCCCGCAGGCGATTCCCCAGTCTGGGTTGATGGCACACCAGGGGTGGCCGAGGAACGGATGCCCTAGGGCTCCCATTCGTCAAAGGATATGGATTCTCACGACCCGTGGGGGGTAAGGGGATGTCCAACCCGGTTCAGCCAGTAATATAATGGGTTGCTGCGCGGGTAACTGAAGATCAATGGCGGGGAAGACTCACTCGGAGGTCCCACGACCTCACCACCGGCGGCCCACTGCACGTTTTCATGATCCTTGGTCGCCTGAAGTTTCTTGGCCGAGTCCTGGACCAAGATCTTCACGTGATGCAAGAGCTCCCCCACATCATCTGCCTGGTACTCGGCTTCACCGAGCGCGACAGGCTGTTTAATAGGGGGACGGGAGCAGGTGAAATCCATGATGGACCCCACTTGGGTGTCCATCAGCCGGCTGGCATCCAGGGAGTGTGCCGTGGTATAGGCCTTTGTCTCCTCGCCCCACGCTGGGTAAATGGTTGTTTCCTCACCTGGATCCTTGAACCCACACCACGACTGGGCATACGCAATGTCGCCAAAATGCCCCGTTGTTTAAGTACAGATATTAGCCTACATCAGCGAAAATATAGGCTTGTGCCCAGAGCGTCCTGTGTGTCTGGTGCACAGAGCGCTCAGAATGCTAATCGCGATTCAGGATGCGATGTCAGGTCTCGCTTGCATCAGGTTGCAACAAGGTTGACCCGGAATGCTCAGGGCGCAACCAGGCGCAACACTGCACACTCTTGGTGCAACTAGGGCATGATGTCCAATCTTGTACCGTCACAGTTCAGTTCTGCACTCTACCAAATCCTCTGGAATTATGTTCCTGATGGGTCCCCCCTTTCACACTTTGTGACTTAGGTCACCCTAGCAATTGAATTACAGTTTATCAAGATAGTATAATTTACTAAAACACTAATATACATAGTAACACAGGCACATCTATTAAAAACCCTCTGCCAATCAGAAACTCGCCAGGAAAGACCACTTTCATAACAGGGTGTATCTCCACTAATATTGATCGTGAGTAGACATTCTTTCGTGCATTGGAAAGCCAGCGTCGAGTGGATCAAGGCCGCTAACCATCGGGGGCCGCAGCCCAAGGACGTCCGAGGAATCTGGCATCAAAGTCGGTTCATAGTCCGAACCTCACCCAATGTCTGGCAGCAAAAGGCCACTTTCCTAACAGGCTGTAGCTCCATCCATATTGATCACGAGTAGACATTCTTTAGTGCGTTGGAAGGCTGGCGTGGAGTACATCCAGCCTGCAAAGCCCCGAGGGCTGCAGCCCAAGGACCTCTGCGGGACCTGGCATCAAAATCAGTACATTGTCAGAACCTCGTCAAATGCTCAGCATGAAAAGAACACTTTCCTAACAGGCAGTAGCTCCATCAATATTGATCACAAAGAGACGTTCTTTAGTGTGTTGGAAGGCTGGCGTCGAGTAGATCTATCACGCAATCCGTCGAGGGCTGGAGCGAAATAGCGCCCAAGGAATCTGGTGTCAAAGTCAGCATACACCACAAGCATTCCAGGCTGTATCTCCACCGATATTGATCGTCAGTAGACGTTCTTTAGTGCACTGGGAAGCTGGCATCGAGGGGATCTATGCTGCGAAGACTGGCAGCCTGTGGCTATAGGGCATTCCAGGAACCTGGCATCAAAATCAGCACATATTGTGGCGATGTGTGTTGAGGGGGAATGCGTGTTGTGATGAAAGCTGAGCCTGACAGCGCATCTAAGCCTAAGTGCCAAGTCACCACAACACCAAAGAGTAGCCTAGCTATCACTTACTTTCAGACTGCAGTGAACTAGCATTTTCGCTCCCTCAAAGATCAGGTTCTGAAAATTGAATACCATCCCGCCTAGTGCCAGTGCCTACACTTACCAATTTTCCCTGGCAAGATTTACCTCTTACTTACTATTAGTGATGGCTGGACAGCCAACAAAGGGGGGGTTATTGACTCTGGCCTGGGTGGATAGGGGATAGGAGAACTTGAATTATGGTAACTTGGTGTGGACCAGATGTGGATCAGATAGGACATCGCATCTGAGTCCAACTGAGTCTGATGTGGTAGGCCCAGATCACGGGGATGGAAGAAGTTGTGGCAAGAGATGGCCGGGTGCATAGGATGCAGAGGACGCAGCAGCGACATCAGTTGCATCAGGGCACAACCGCTACTTGTCAGATACTTGGTTTTTTTTTGCTGATGTAGCAGATTCGGGGACCTTGAGATAGGTTATATTAAACTTATAAAGAATCCTCAACTGGCGGCTCGAATGCGGGGCGCTTGTCAGATCACGGTGGGCTAGCGTTCACAGGAGTATGAATGTTGGCTTTAAGTCCTACAACTGCAAATAAAAATGAGGCTGTGGCAGTTTATGGGGTTTCCTCTGATTCCAAGTTGACGATAGGACGTGGCAGTCGCCTCCTCCATTTCTCACTCTTGCCGGGCAGGTTGTGCTGGACGGTGGAACATCCCAGAGATTTAATTATGGGCTGTGGTATTTCCAACAAATAGATGGACTTGTTTTACTTACTTTCCCTTTCTCAACCAGATTGGCTCTGGTCTGTATCTGTCGGTAGGAGCCATTTGGGAGTAGGCAACTTTCATTTGCACTCTTTTTTTTTTCAAGAAAAGAGGTTATTGGTTAGTTCTTTTCGTGATCCAAGGTAGCATGTCATAGCTGAGTTCACTGAGTTGTAGCTGCATTGGCGGATGGGAAAGAGAAGAGCGAAGGGATGGGAAGAAATGATAGGGAGAAGGAAGAAAAGAAGAAACGAGATGGAAGGGAAAACTTGGGGGAGGGGCGGAAGGGGGCCATTATAGAGGACCCTGTGCATGCACTACAGATTTGATATCTATGAAATAAGCGGGTAAGCCTCAGGGGATATGAACGCCAAGTGAGGTTGCTTGGGTTGGGTGCTATGCCCAATTGGCGAGGTGCCAGGGGGAGGAAAACAGGACATAATAGGACATGATGCACATCTTCAGACTCGCCCTCAAGCGTGTCAACTTAACTTGATGAACGTATCGGGTGTCCGGTGGACGAGCTAAATGAATTTATTCCAATACTCTATGAAATGCTAATACTGCAGTGCACTGCTAATACACTTTGTGCCTAATTAGATACAATAAAGAATTGATATAGTGTTGATAGCTTTGCAACATCCCAGTGACGGACCACTGGTGCGAGGTCTCTTGGACTTACACCCATCGCAATTTTTGGCATCGGACAGAGTACCGTGCCTCTGCGGCTCCTAGTATTTCAAACTTAGCCAAGCACTAGACGTCTCCCCGATTCTCTTGCACTTCCGTTCCATGCATTTTCTCAGAACGAATTCACTGCCGCGCTTCCGTTCCTTGTTGGCGTTAGTATGGCGGGCCACGAAGTCCAATGGCTCTTGTCTATTAACGTATGTCAAGGATTTGATAGTAAAGTGGATATGATTGGTAGGGGGTTCAGCTTAGTCCACAACCAGGGATGCCAACATTCCAATACCATCCTCATGTCCGTCCTGGGTCTCTAGGACATCTGACAACAAGCCGGATAATGTTCCCCGTGATCTCCAAGAATCATCTGACTCTTACAGTTTCCTAGCGTCATTAGCCGGCCCGTGGGCAGGTCTGGAGTCCACTTGCGGTGGACGGAAATGCATCTGCCGAGTTCGCGCAGAGCTGTCATATCCCACTTGTAGTACAGCATTTTCGGCGAGGCAGGGATACCTCCTTATGGGTGGTGTGGGCAGCTGGTCATCACCACGGTCACGATGGCAATATACCCAGAGATCAAGTCGGTTGTCAAGTACCATATTCGATAGGAGCCGTGCACGTACTATTTCATCACTATTGATAAAGACATAGTCTACATCAGATATCAGCTCCCTCGGGGCCTCGCGTAGCTTCTAGCGCCCTTGGCTGGTAGCCACTAGTATGTATTGAAATCTTGTCCCTGATACGTTTCTCAGAATCATGGCTGACAACCAGTGTATGTTATGGGAATCTAACCCAGCGAACAGTGGCCTATGAGTATGAGGTATGCACCAATGAATTGAGTAATAATTAGGAGCTGCATTTAATACTTCGGCACATCTTGAAGGCCTGACCCACACAATACAAACCGCACGCGGACGTCCAAGTATAGTGCTCCAATCTATATATCCATAGTCAGTAAATAAAAGCAGTAAGCGGGTGGATTATCTGGGAAAGACCTAACCAGTTGGTATAGGGTTCAGTGGTAGGCGATTTGCCATGACAGCTGGGTTAATCGCTAGAGGATCCTGTATGATAGGATCTGGTACAACTGGTTTCTGCACAATGGGTTATGGTGGAGCACGAATGACACGATCATGTATGTCAGGATCGTGAACAATGGGATCTTGAACCACCGGATCTTGAACTGCAGGATCTTGAACCACAGGGTTGGGAATGCCAGGATCGGGAACTAGAGGATCGGGAACCACAAGATTGGGAACAGCCTGATTGGGTATAATAGGATCAGGGACAACAGGATAAGGGATGCTGTGTTCCAGTAGTGCAGGTACAACAGGGCAAGGCATTGCAGGGTCCAAATGGGCTGGAGTGACCCCTGGTCTTAACGTTGGATGAATGGTCAGATGCCCTGGGACTAGAGCTGGTGTACCTGGTGGAGGTGCGACTGCAGTCGGTTGTGCACTTGTGTCTCTCAACCTCCTACCACAGTCCTTGATGCTCTGAACAACTACCTCATCAACATCCTACATGCGGGGCATGTAATTCTCAGCAGATACATTGATGAGTGAGTCACAGACAGGGCGCAATCTCCTCATCCCCTGGAATATCTGTGGGAAAGCGAGGTCAGGGAAATTCGCGATATTCGTAAAGTTCCTTGCTAATATCTGGTCTTTCAGGGTTTCCCTCCATTGTTTGAACTGATCTTTGTCTGCTTGGCTCAACCTGAAGCCCATGTGTACCTTATCAAGGCTAATATTGCGGTGGTCAGGACGTCTCGCGTCAATGTTTCCCTCAAGAGCATTCGGCAGAAGTTGGTTGACCTGGCCCGGCACAGCTTTTGCTGCATTTAGTCTGTGGACGTACTGTAAGTTGTTGACATTTTGTGCCTAGAGTTCGTTATGGGGCCTCTGGGGCCCCAAAAAACATGGGCCCCGGGCCTCCGTCAAATTTGGTTGGCAAGAAACAGGGCCCCGTCCAGGGAAAGACCGGGGTCAGGCCCCACATAGGGGTGGGGTAGACAGGACGTGCAAAATACCCCCCCCAGCCCGGTGTAATAGTAGGGGCACCATGGGTAAAACCCACCCGGTCGAGCCCTGTAAGGAACATTATTTGTACTATCAGTTTAGATTCCCGGTGTATCTTGGCGGTTGTGGGGTGGATACTGGACTTGCGTTGTAATTACCGTGGATGTTCAGAATGTCCGAAGGTTCTAGGTATGAGCTCCGTGTTCTCCTATCGTGATTAATTCCCATTATGTACCTGGGTCCCACAGAGTCTGAACCCTTTGAAAGAATTGCAAATTGTTTTTCAAATTCGGTTTGTAATTCAAATGCTTAAGGAATTGTCGCTGTCATCCCATTCACACAGATATACTAATCATGTCAGAACAAAGACCTTCCCCATACTTCATTATAAAACAAACTATAAGCGACACCACGTGACGTCGGTATGTGGTGCCCTAAACTTCATCCACGACTGGTTACCATTCGCTCCAGTAAAGCTCTCTGAACCGGCATCCGGTTCATACATGTGGAGAAAATGTCACGCCATTAACTTCAAGTCTAGGTAGGGCCCGCGAGATGGACCAAACTGACCCCTACCATGCCTACCAAATATCCATTCTGCTGCCGGAAATACACCTGGACAAGCCCATTTGAGAAACACCCGCAAACTACGCATGCAAAACTGGACATTACCTGCGGGTCTATGGTGCAATACACATCCCCGGTGAATTACATTACCGACACGGAAACAAGCTTATTGTACCACTCCACAGCGACTGGACACGAAGATTCCCACCATGAAGTTGATCCAGAGGGCACTGACTACAATCACGATGAATTGCCTGATGGCGTAGTGCATGAGTCTGATACTGAGGAAACCAATTACACCGCGTCATCACAGGCTGCCAGGCCAATGGATTTCGCTACTGCCGGGGAAGTGATGGTCAAAGTCAGAGGATCTTATCAGAGAACTCAGGGAGCTGAGCGAGGACCCATGGGCACCATTTACTAGTACGGTGTAGTGGGGGCTCGCGGAAGAAGATGGATCCCAAGGGTGCAACCGCACCAAACAACTTGAAACTTATCACCAAATGTCCACACAATGTAAGAGTAAAGTAAAGCGTAAAAGTTAATATCGTTAAGCGTGACACTTCACTCAATTAAGGTCTCCAGAGGATTGATTGTTGGAGTGGGAGAGTTCTCGCATAGATGTTCAACTGGTTTTATCCTATGCCAGAAACCCCCCCTATCAGTTTACTGCAACCATTGCAGCACACTCTTCTCCGCTAAGGGTGGTCCGACACATCTCTTAGCACCCCCTTGAGGCAGGCAAGTGTCGACACACGCTAGTCGGCATTCACCTCATGCAAGTATCGTTTCTGTGGCGCATTTTCAATTTGTCCGTGGGAGTGAAAACTTGTTAGCATCGCTGCCTTGCCAGTGGCTAACAGCCAAGGCACCGCATGAACGGGACTATCTATGACACGCTTCCCATATGCAGTGGTCTCTACTTAACCCCGGAAGCTACCATGAGTGGTTTATCTATCTACTATTTATGAGTCTCGGGCTTGCGCTGTCTTCCGCAGTATCCGCTGGTCTGGGAGTGATCCGATAGCCACTACCCATGACCACCACCTCGACTCCACCTTACCTGCCGTAGAAACCCCGTGTTCCATGTCCCTCCACTTCCCTCGCAGATCCTATGGCGTTGGGGGCAAGTTCAGGCATGGTGGGTGTAAAACTCGCCCGGTCGCCTGGGCACCACCAGGGGCTACCTTTGGGACCCCCACGGTTAACTCCCATTAACCCCGTCAGCTTTGGTCCGCTTTACTCCAAACAACATGGAGGAGGTACTCCACCATCCACGCTGTGCCCCCTTATATATCCTGTGAACAGCTTACGGCCGACCGGATGGCAGCGATGTATACAGTGTTGCAAGCAGGTCTGCAAAGATCCTTCTTTGCCAGACTGTGCACAACTACACACCCATTTGCCTGATGATGTCCGCGCCTCAAGGCGGGGCCGGACGGGCATGGTAGCAATAATTTCTCCAATTTACAGCTTCTTCGCAGCTGCGTAGCTCGCCTAATACCATCTCCAGGAACCCCAGATTCACGTGTTATACGCCCTTTTGCGTGACAAACATTGCGGTCCTTTTTCCCGAACTCCCCAAGGGACTTCGTATTGAAAGGTAGGGTAACCGAGGACTTTTACGTCAGGTGACCCGAACCCCAAGGCAGCGTAACCTGGTCCTGAGGGTAGGTTAACCTTGCCCACTGGACACGGGGATTTTACCCTGTTACCCATTTTATTCCATTACCGGAGATAGACCTTTCCAGCGTTTGCCCAGTTACCCGGCCTACTGGAGTAACTGCCCCTTCGAGGTCCCTAAGTACACTGGCACCGCTCCCGGGTGTATCCAAGTACCTGGGTACCTCATCTACGTGGTTCCATTGACCTCGGATCCCGGGCCATTGGGTCTCCATTTGGTCTCCATTGGTCAAGGCCTTCCTTGCCTATTGGTACCTGCCGGTGCGCCCAAGGGCTGCCTGTATGGCTGTAGGTTCCGGCTGTGATAGCCCATATATGCTGGGTTATTACACCACTCCCTTCTTCTCTAAGGTCTGTCCCGAATGGTCAGCGTCATCTCCTATTCCCATGATGCAATTCCACCAAAACCCTATGGTCCCTGGGCTTTGACAGATACCTTTGGTGGAAATCCAAAATGGGTGGTCCGCCTGTCCCTTCTAGCATCTCATAGGGCTCCCACCAATTCTCCTCCGCTCCATAGCCTTTCCATAAAACCAGGTGCTGGACGACATGGGAAGGAAACTTCCACTTGGCTCCGCCGTACCAACAACCGTCCAACACCGCTTCGATAACGTAACTTGGCTCATTGTCCGCAAGTTCCAGGGTAGGAATCTCCTTGACCCTACCTGATCCCGCATCCTAACAATATGGTTCCAGCAACGTGACATTGAAAACTGCGTGAACGCTCCATCTGCCGGGCAACCGCAGCTCGTATGCTCATGTATCCACCCGGCGCTTGACCAGGAAGGGGCCAAACATCCGCTGGTCCTGCTTCCCCATCGGAGGCTTAGTACGCATGTTTTTTCTATATTTTAACATCACTGGGTCCACATTCTTAGCCTGTCCAGCGGCCACATCGTCCAAGATGACATAGTCCAGTGATGGTGACCTTTCCAGGTTATGCCATTTCCACTGCCGCTCCTGTGCCACTTGGATCGTCTCTCGCATCTCTTGCCAGGTTCCTTCCCATGATTTAACCAGGAGCTCACCACTAGGGTCTATCCCTTGGTTATCGGACACTACACGTGACCTGTTTGTCCGTAGATTAAACCCATAGTTGATTTCAATTGGTGACAGTTTGGTGGATTCTGACGTCGAGGTGTTGTACGCATAGTCCGCAAGTGGCAATAGCGAAACCCTACCAACCTCTTGGTACGAACAGTAGGTGCGCAAGTACTGCTCCAGTGTCTGATTAACCTTCTCAGTTTGCCCGTCAGTCTCGGGGTGGAACGCAGTCGAAATGTTCAATTTTGGTTGCAACATTTGTATCAGACTCATCCAGAACTTGGATGTAAATCGGCTCTCGCTGTCGGAGGTGATTGACTCTTGGAGTCCATGAAGGCGCCAAACTTCCTGCAGGAATATCAAGGCAAGCCCCTTGATAGGTGCCTCAGTGGTCAGGGGCATGAAATGGGCCATTTTCGAAAATCTGTCCATGATGACCCAGACTTTGGTATACCGTTTTGACTCTGGCAGCGCTTCGCTGAAGTCCATTGACATCGCTATCCAAGGCCACATTAGAACATCGATGGGTTCCAGCAGACCGAACCTCTTATGCCTCATGGACTTGTTTCTTTGGCATGCATCACATGTACATATGTAGTTTGTGATATGCTCTTCCATCTTCCGCCAGTAGATGTTATCCCCAACCCTGTGCATGGTTTTGTAACTCCCGCTGTGTCCCGCGATTTGGGAGTCATGTTCAGCCTCCATGATTGTCTGCTTCATATTCTAGCCCTTGGGATCATACCACCCACTTCTTGTAGCAGAGTAAGCCCTTTCCCGTCATCAAATGCCGGTCAACCTCTTTGTCATCGCAAGTCGTTCCCTTCCGGATCCTAAAGTACTGCTGCTCCAGTTGTATCGCTTTCTTCCGTCGATACAAAAAGGAGGGGGGCAGCCAAAGCCCTGGGCACACTTGCAACATCTGTGGTCGCAAGATGTCCCGTTCCTGGCTCCCAACGCACTGTCCGGAGCGAAGAAACGACTGCGGCGGAAAATCACCCTCCCGTTCCCCGCGGTGGTCCCTACGCCGCGACTTAGCATCAGCCTTCTCATTCAACCGTCACTCACGGTAAACCCCTATGAAGTAAAACACTTATAGGAACCCAGCCCTGAGGTGGTGCCTGCTGTTAAGGACCTTGGTACTATTAAAGTACTCCAAATTCGGATGATCCGTATAGGTCACCAATTGGTCCATTACCGAGCTTAGCAGGTGATCCCATTCCTTGAACGCCGCTACAATAGCAGTGATTTCCTTATCATGGACATCATAATTAATCCACGCTGGGTGGACCTTCCAACCATGATAGGCCACCGGATGCCATCTCTCATCTTCACAAAGCTCGGAGAGCACGGCTCCTAGTGTGAAGTCACTAGCGTCGGTTTCCAGCCTGGTTGGCCGTTCAGGGCAAAAATATGCTAGGATAGGTTTGGACGTGAACGCTTCTTTCAGATGATCGAAGGCCTGCTGGCAAGCCGGTGTCCATTCCTATCAGACAACCTTCTCCGTCAAGTCCGTCAGAGGTTTCCCTATCATACTGAAACCCTCTATGAAGCGACGATGGAAGTTGGCAAAGCCCATAAAGCTCTGAACGTCGACGGCGCACACGGGAGGTGAGCCATCCCAGATTGTTCGCACATTTTCTGACAACATAGAGATCCCCATATCGGAGATCTTGTATCTGTGGAATTCAACTTCCTATTGGTGGAAACTGGAGTTCTTCATAAGTACGCACAGTCTGGCTTTCCACAAATTCTCCATCACACGTCTTACTATTGCGATATGCTCTTCCATGATTTCGGAGTAGATCAGGCTGTCATCGATGTACCCAATGACCCCTTCATCCAGGAGGTCCCGGACAACCTCATTTATCCTGCTGCGGAAAATTGCGGGAGCGTTATATAGCCCAAATGGCATGACCGTGTATTCGTGCAGTCCATATCTGCACTGGAATGCCATCTTCCATTCCTCACCTTCTGCCATCCTGACAAGCTAGCAGTCATTCCTGAAGTCCAACTTGGTGAACACAACATCTTTTACTAATATATCTCACCGCTCATTGATCAATGGTAGAGGATACTTGCTCTTAACCATGATTTTGTTCAACCCTCGGGGATCTATTACCAGTCTTAATGGACCATCTGGTTTTGGCACAAAGAGGATCAGGACAGCCACCGAGGGACTGGATCGCCCAGCTTTCCTGTTGGTAGCATGTCATGGAGATATTCCCAGAGTCCCTTAAGATCATTTTCCGATAATGGATAGATAGGCCCAAACGGAGGTGCAGTCCCAGGTTACAACTTGATCATATGGTCGTACTTCGAGTACTCTGGTAATACCTCAATCCGTTGTTGACTGAATATATCCCTGTGGTCCTTATTGTAACGACCCAGCATACATGAGCTATGGCAAACGGAACCTATACCCATACAGGTAGCCAGGAGGAGAACTAATAGGAACCGGCAGGCAAGTAAGTACTTGACCTGTGGAGACCCGATGGCCCGGGTTGCGAGAATGAACGGAATTGGCTGGTCAGGGACTTAGCTACCTGGATACACACGGGAGCAGTGTCTGCGTACTTAGTGACTTATGAAAGGGCTGTTGCTTAGCTAGGCTGGGTAACTGAAGACAGGTCAGAAAGGTCGATTACCAGCGACGGGATAGGCAGGGTAACAGGGAAAAGTTAACTTGTCCGCTGGACAAGGTTACCCTACTCTCGGGATCAGGTTACCCTGCCCAGTGTCCTGAGTTACCCTACCTTTCAATATGAAGTCCCTTGCGGAGTTCGGGAAAATTGAATGGAATGCTTGTCACGCGAAGCCCTCCATGATACTGGAATCTGGGGTTCCGGGGGATGCCATTGGGCGAGCTACGTAGCTTCGCGGAGGCTGTAAATTGAAGACATTACTCCTATCATACCCCTCCGGCCCCACCTTGAGGCCCGGACGTCATGGGCAAACGGTTGTGTAGTTGTGTGCAGTCTAGCAAAGAGGAATCTCGGGAGACATGCTTGCAACACCGTATATGTCGCTGCCAGGCGGTCGACCGTCAGCTGTTCGCAGGACATACAAGGGGGCATAGGGTGGAAGGTGGAGTACCTCCTCCAAGTTGTTGGGAGTAAAGCAGACCAGACCTGGCGGAGTTAACAGGTGTTAACCGTGGTGGTCCCGACGGTAGTCCTAGGTGGTGCCGGGGCGACTGGCGGAGTTTTACACCCTACAAGCCCGAACGTGCCCCCAATGCCATAGGCTCTGAAAGGGAAGTGCAGAGACACTAAAAGCAGGATTCCTAGTACAGGAAAGGTAGATCCGGGGTAGTGGTCATGGGTAGCGCCCATTGGATCACTCCCGGACTGTCGTGCCCTGCGGAAGACACCAGAAGCGCGCGACCCATGAAGAGTAACTAGATAAACCGCTCCCGGTAGCCTCAGGAGTCAAGTAGAGATCAATGCATATGGGAAGGGTGTCATAGATAGTCTAGTTCATGAGGTGTCTTGACTGTTAGCCACTGGCAAGACACCGATGCGCAGAGGTTTTCACTGCGGCGGGCAAAACGGAAATGGAACGCAGAAACGATAACTGCATAAGGGGAATGCCAACTAGAGTGTGTCAACACATGCATGCCTGAAGGTTGTGTCAGGAGACGTGTCGGACCACCCTTAGCGGAAAAGGGTGTACTCAAATAGTTGGAGTAAACTGATGGGGCAGTTTCTGGCATAAGATAAAACTACTTGAAAGTCTATGTGAGAACTCTCCTACTCCAACAATCAATCCACTTGAGACCTTAATTGAGTGAAGCGTCAGTCTTAACGATATTAAGTTTTACCGTTTACTTTACACTTACAGCTGTGTGAACTTTTGGCAATAAGTTTGAAGTTGTTCGGTGCGGCTACAACCATGGGATCCATCTTCCTAGGGGTGCCCCCGTTACAGTATATCGTTAAGCACGCTCCTCCCTTAACTCCTCTCCTGATTAATTGTTTTCCGATTTTCGGCACTGACCTTGCATGAATACTGGTAATCTTGCCTAGAACAAGTAGCCCAGGGTGGAAAGCGCAATGGCTACTACCGAACTTCGACCCCGGATGGAATCCAACTCAGATGCAGACCTTGACCTTTACGAGAATACCGCCAACAGGTTTCGTGCCTTGGTTATTCCGGATCTTCGTGGCATTGACTGGGATGGACACCAGTTGCTCTTGCAGGCAGCCCCTATTCAGTTACCCATTGAGTATCTGGACCTTATGATTACAGACCCACATGCTGCGGCGCTCTCATTTTTCCAAGACCCTGCCCTTGTCCACAATATGACCCCTCCTCCGCCGCAAGGGGTCCCATTTAGCCAGTTCTCCCGCGAGTTCGTCGAACCTTACATCGTCCGGGAGGTATCCAAGTCGATCGAGGAAGCCAAGAGGGAACTGAGGAACTGGAACACCCAGCAGCAGCAGGTGTTCCAGACCCACATTGCTACGGCAGCGGTGGAATGTACGAAAGTCCAGCAGGAGGCATACCAGCGGATAATAAAAGATCAGCCAGCATTGAAGACTCGGATGACAGGATTGGAGAAGGCTTTCGAGTGCGGGAATAGTATTGATGCTGAGAATGACATACTGACGTTAGAGGCAGCGCCCCCACTCCCGCTGGTCCATATCAAGCCCGAGAACTGCGGCATGGGGTTGGCTATGAGAGCCAGAGACGAACAATGGAGGGTGGATTTGCGCCCAATCCACATACGAATGTTGGAAAGCCTGAAAGGTGACGGCTATAGCTATACCTGCTCCTTCTTAAGAGCATCTAGCGGCTCCCTGTCGGTCCCCCACGCAATTGCCCGCCGTGGTTCGGGCCACTCTACGGTCGGGCCAACCGATGGACGTAGAATAAGAAAGAGGACCTCTAAGCCGAAGGGTATTAAGCTATGGCAAACGGAACCTATACCCATACAGGTAGCCAGGAGGCGAACTAATAGGAACCGGCAGGCAAGTAAGTACTTGACCTGTGGAGACCCGATGGCC
>PYWC01000012.1:2720878-2758897 GCA_003182015.1 Tuber magnatum
ACGGGAAAGCTACGGCGATCCAGTTGCTTAGCACTAGCCGCTATCCTCTTCGTGCCAAAACCGGATGGTATACGAAGACTGGTAATAGATTACCCAGGGCTGAACAAAATCATGGTGAAGAGCAAGTATCCTCAACCGTTGATGAACGAGCTACGAGATAGGTTAGGAAAAGCTGCTTTGTTCACCAAGTTGGACTTAAAGAATGGCTACTACCTTCTGAGGATGGCAGAAGGTGAGGAATGGAAGATGGCCTTCCGGTGCAGATATGGACTGTATGAATACACGGTCATGCCGCTTGGGTTGTGTAATGCCCCTGCAACTTTCCATAGCATGGTAAATGAGGTCTTTCAGGGTCTCATGGACGAAGGAGTCATCGCGTACATGGATGACATCCTGCTCTACTCCGAAACTATGTAAGAGCACGTCGCAATGGTGAGGTGTGTGATGGAGAAATTGCGGAAAGCCAGACTATGTGTAAGCATGAAGAAGTCCAGTCTCCACCAACGGGAAGTTGAATTCTGCGGATACAAGATCTCCGATAAAGGGATCTCTATGTTGTCAGAGAAGGTGCAGACAATTAGGGATTGGGCACCTCCGACATGCGTCATCGACGTTCAAAGCTTTATCGGGTTTGCCAACTTCTATCGTCGGTTCATAGAAGGGTTCACCAAGATAGCGAAACCTCTAACCGAGTTGACAAAGAAGGATGTCCGATGGGAATGGACACCTGCGTCTGAGCAGGCCTTCAACCATTTGAAGGAAGCGTTGAGGTCCAAACCTATCCTAGCACATTTTGAGCCTGAAGGGCCAACCCGGCTGGAAACCAACGCTAGTGACTTTGCATTAGGAGGCAGTCTCTCCCAGTTCTGTGAAGACGAGAGATGGCATCCAGTGGCCTATCATAGTAGGAAGTTCCACCCAGCGGCGATTAATTATGATGTCCAAGACAAGGAAATGATGGCCACCATGGCAGCATTCAAGGAATGGGATCATTTGCTACGAGCGGTAACGGACCAGTTGGTGATCTATACGGATCATAAGAATTTAGAGTACTTCAATAGTACCAAGATCCGTAACTGCAGGCAGCACGGCTGGGCTGAGTTCCTGCAACTGTTTAACTTCAAGGTGGTTTACCGAGAAGGACGGTTGAATCAGAAGGCAGATGCTTTCTCGCCGCGTAGGGACTACCGCACTGAAGGGGGGAGTAATTTTCCTCCACAGTCATTTTTTCGCCCCACACGGTAGGTTGGGAGCCAGGAACTGGACATCTTGCGACCACAAGTGTTGCAGGTGTGCCAGGGATTTCGCCTCCGGTCTTCCTTTTTGGATCAACTGCGGGTAGCGATAACTATAGCCCAGGAGTACTTAAGAATCCTGAAGGCAACAGCCACCTGTGATAAAGAGGTCGACCGACATTTCATGACAGAAAAGGGCTTACTCCCGAACCAGAACGGGTGGTACGATCCCAAGGGTCGGAATCCGAAGCAAGCAATCATGAACGCAGAACATGACTCCCGACTCACGGGACACTTCGGGACTTACAAGACCATTGGCAGAGTTAGAGCTAACTTCGATTGGCCTAAGATGGATGAGCACATCACTGACTACATGCGAACATGTGATGCGTGCCAAAGAAATAAGTCCATCAGGCCCAAGAGGTTCGCGCTGCTGGAACCTATTGATGTTCCTATGTGGCCGTGGACAGCGATTTCAACAGATTTCATTGTAGCGCTGCCAGAGTCCGCAGGGTATACCAAGATCTGGGTCATAGTAGACCACTTCTCGAAAATGGCCCATTTCATACCCCTGACCACTGAGGCACCTATCAAGGAGCTTGCCTTGATATTCCTGAAGGAAGTCTGGCGCCTTCACGGACTCCCCGAGTCAATCATCTCCGACCGAGATAGCCGATTCACATCCAAGTTCTGGATGAGTCTAATGCACGTGGTGCAAGTAAAACTAAACGTTTCGACTGCATTTTACCGTGAGACTGATGGGCAGACCGCGCGGGTTAATCAAACACAGGAGCAGTACTTGCATAGTTACTGTTCCTACCAACAAGATGATTGGGTTTCGCTATTACCCCTGGCGGAGTATGCGTACAACACCTCGACCTCCGAATCCACCAGGTTGTCACCTTTTGAGATCAACTATGGGTTTAACCCGAGGACAAACTGGTCGGGTATCATGTCTGAAAACCAGGGAATGCACCCTAGTAGTGAGCTCTTGGTTAAGAAATGGGAAGGAACCTGGGCAGAGATTCGAGAAAGGATCCAAGGGGCACAGGCAAGGCAACGGAAATGCCATCACCGGACTAGGTCACCCTGGCGCATGTGGCTGCTGGGTGGGCGAAGAAAGCGGACCGCGTAATGTTGAACCGAGAAAACATCCCCATGAAGTGTCCAATGGAGAAGCTGGACCACTGGATGTTTGGGCCTTTCGTGGTCAAACGTTGGGTGGGTAACCGAGCTTATGAACTCCAATTGCCACCTAGATAGAGCATCCACCCGGTTTTCAATGTCGCATTACTCGAACCCTATCGCGAGGATCCGGAAGCTCGCAGGGTAAAGGAGGCCCCTACGGCGGAACTTATAGACAATGAGCCCAGTTACCATATCGAAGCTGTTGTGGACAGCCGATGGTACGGAGGAGCGAACGCGAAGTTTCTGTCGCGCTTTGTCCAGTACCTGGTTTCATGGGAAGGCTACAGGGCTGAGGAGAATTCATGGGAGCGCTATGAGATCCTAGAAAGGACAGGCTTGCAGGCCATTCAGGATTTGCACCAAAGATGTCCATCCAAGCCAAGGGACCATAGGGTCGGGGAGAATCGAGTCGTGGGAATAAGAGACGACGCTAACGGTGCGGGATGAACCGTAGAGAAAGAGGGGAGTGATGGAACGACCCAGCATACATGAGCTTTGGCAAACGGAACCTATACCCATACAGGTAGCGAGGAGGCGAACTCATAGGAACCGGCAGGCAAGTAAGTAATGGACCTATGGAGACCCGATGGCCCGGGCTCCGAGAATGAACTGATTTGGCTGGTCAGGGACTTAGGTACCTGGGTACACGCGGGAGCAGTGTCACCGCACTTAAAGACTTATGAAAGGGCGGGTGCTCAGCTAGGCGAGGTAACTGAAGACAGGTCAGAAAGGTCTGTCACCGGCGCCGGGATAGGCAGGGTAACCGGGAAATGTTAACTTGTCCGCTGGACAAGCTTACCCTACTCTCGGGATCAGGTTACCCTGCCCAGAGTCCTGAGTTACCCTACCTTTCAATACGAAGTCCCTTGGGGAGTTCGGGAAAATTGACTGNCGAGATAAGGTACGGTCGGGAATTACCCAAGAGGTTAGCAACGCGTGGGCACTGAAGGAGCCCCATCCAACCGACTTGAACGACTACCTTGATCTTCTTCGGAAGGTCGGACACACACTGGAAGACAACACCCAGTTCAGCAACCAAGTCATCCACCCTGTCCAACGCTCTCAGCCAACGGAAAAGAAGGACGATAGCTCCTCAACTTCCGGAAAGTTTAAAAAGCAGGACAAAGGTTCGGGCAGACTGAACCAAAGGCCTGCCAAAACTACTAATATCAATGCAGGGAAACAGGCAAAGCCGGGGACTTCTGAGTATGCAATAGTGCATAAGGAAATCCCGTCGACTTTGACCGAACATCGGAGAAAGCACAACCAGTGCACCAAGTGTGGACAAAGTGGTCACTTCTGGAGGAAGTCTACCGCCACATCCCCAGTCATCAGTTCCTACAACCAAGCTCATGGGTTCAAACGGTCAGCCCTGGTAAGCGAGCCTACAGAAACTGACTAGTAGCTAAAGCGCATTGAAGCGCCCCCTCTGGCTACCTCGTCAAAGATACTTGAAGTCCGGCAGATATCACCTCAGATCATGGAGGTTGATACTGACGGCTCGGAATAGGTAAGAATTTATTCCACTTAAGGTATAACCTTACTAACCTATATCCATAGACCCATGAGGGATGGATGAAAAGACAACACGGAGGTGCCTTCGGGGATTGTTAAGTACCACTCTACTGCATTGATGACCCTGATACTGACTACACCCAGGGGGTGTGGGCAGATAGATGTTGTGGGCCATGCGTGGTGGATCGGGCTATCTCTCCTTTGTTGGGTTTCAGGTTATTTCCTTTGTTCTAGTTATTAGTATTTCTTGCAGGATTTCCTTGGCCGGATGGGCAAGTCATAGGACATTATTTCGGTTGGGGTCGGGGGAGGTCCCGCTCGAGGAGATGCTCGACATTGGGGAAGCAAGGCTGCCTCGCTTGGAACGGGTCCGACAGCGGACATCTACCCACCACGGGAAAAAGCGGTTACGTTTAATATAAACGGAATTGGTTCAGGCTGGACTTGATCAAATAAATGATGCTATTTCCAAGTTTACCTGAGGAGGGTTCAGTACCCGAAATCATGTAGGCGTGATAGTAAACACCCTAGGTATTGAGTAAAGACGAATCCCAATCCCTTAACGTTTACCGACCCGTTGTGGCAGCTCTTATGTCGAAAGGCAAGAGACTGAAGGGAATAACTAAGCCAAGCTGTCTAAGTCACCAAGAGAAGCGATGAGGCAGAAGCGTGACAAGTTGCCTTGTTATACTAAGTCTATCCCGCTGCGGGTTAAGTTAGACTGGAAGGTAGGAGCTAGACAGGGTAGCGTGGAAGCGCTCCTGCTGCTCGATAGTGGACCTACTGGGCCGGTGCTTAGTAGCCCCTGGGTTAAGCAGACTCAGGCACCATGTGTACCACAAAAGGTGCACGTGCCGATAAGCGACGCTAGTGGTAATCACATTCTGGGGTCAGGTCTACACTATACCAAGTCATTGGAAACGAGGATAGGTGACCACCACAATGAGATACGCTTCGAAGTCCCAGATATGCCTGACACCAAGGTGGATGGGTACCTGCCTATGTCGTGGTTGAAAGACCATAACCCTGACATAGATTGGAAGACCGGATGACTAACCTGGTGCTCAGATTTCTGCAAGGCTAACTGCCTGGCAGAGCAGGGGCGGTTAGTGTTCATGACCAATGAAGAGTTACTAGCCGAGGACCCTGGTAATGTGTACCTATTGGGAATTGTGCAATTCTCGGATGAGGAAGGTGCCGACATTACGGTTAAGCTACTCCCTGAGTATAAGGACTATGGGGATATCTTCGGGTCAAGAACGGATTGAGGCATTACCGGAGCACTCGAAGTATGACCATATGATCGAGTTGCAACCTGGAACTCAATCTCCGTTCGGGCCTATCTATCCGTTATCGGAAAAGGAGCTTCCGGCACTCCGGGAATATCTCAATAACATGTTGCGAACGGGAAAGCTACGGCGATCCAGTTGCTTAGCACTAGCCGCTATCCTCTTCGTGCCAAAACCGGATGGTATACGAAGACTGGTAATAGATTACCCAGGGCTGAACAAAATCATGGTGAAGAGCAAGTATCCTCAACCGTTGATGAACGAGCTACGAGATAGGTTAGGAAAAGCTGCTTTGTTCACCAAGTTGGACTTAAAGAATGGCTACTACCTTCTGAGGATGGCAGAAGGTGAGGAATGGAAGATGGCCTTCCGGTGCAGATATGGACTGTATGAATACACGGTCATGCCGCTTGGGTTGTGTAATGCCCCTGCAACTTTCCATAGCATGGTAAATGAGGTCTTTCAGGGTCTCATGGACGAAGGAGTCATCGCGTACATGGATGACATCCTGCTCTACTCCGAAACTATGTAAGAGCACGTCGCAATGGTGAGGTGTGTGATGGAGAAATTGCGGAAAGCCAGACTATGTGTAAGCATGAAGAAGTCCAGTCTCCACCAACGGGAAGTTGAATTCTGCGGATACAAGATCTCCGATAAAGGGATCTCTATGTTGTCAGAGAAGGTGCAGACAATTAGGGATTGGGCACCTCCGACATGCGTCATCGACGTTCAAAGCTTTATCGGGTTTGCCAACTTCTATCGTCGGTTCATAGAAGGGTTCACCAAGATAGCGAAACCTCTAACCGAGTTGACAAAGAAGGATGTCCGATGGGAATGGACACCTGCGTCTGAGCAGGCCTTCAACCATTTGAAGGAAGCGTTGAGGTCCAAACCTATCCTAGCACATTTTGAGCCTGAAGGGCCAACCCGGCTGGAAACCAACGCTAGTGACTTTGCATTAGGAGGCAGTCTCTCCCAGTTCTGTGAAGACGAGAGATGGCATCCAGTGGCCTATCATAGTAGGAAGTTCCACCCAGCGGCGATTAATTATGATGTCCAAGACAAGGAAATGATGGCCACCATGGCAGCATTCAAGGAATGGGATCATTTGCTACGAGCGGTAACGGACCAGTTGGTGATCTATACGGATCATAAGAATTTAGAGTACTTCAATAGTACCAAGATCCGTAACTGCAGGCAGCACGGCTGGGCTGAGTTCCTGCAACTGTTTAACTTCAAGGTGGTTTACCGAGAAGGACGGTTGAATCAGAAGGCAGATGCTTTCTCGCCGCGTAGGGACTACCGCACTGAAGGGGGGAGTAATTTTCCTCCACAGTCATTTTTTCGCCCCACACGGTAGGTTGGGAGCCAGGAACTGGACATCTTGCGACCACAAGTGTTGCAGGTGTGCCAGGGATTTCGCCTCCGGTCTTCCTTTTTGGATCAACTGCGGGTAGCGATAACTATAGCCCAGGAGTACTTAAGAATCCTGAAGGCAACAGCCACCTGTGATAAAGAGGTCGACCGACATTTCATGACAGAAAAGGGCTTACTCCCGAACCAGAACGGGTGGTACGATCCCAAGGGTCGGAATCCGAAGCAAGCAATCATGAACGCAGAACATGACTCCCGACTCACGGGACACTTCGGGACTTACAAGACCATTGGCAGAGTTAGAGCTAACTTCGATTGGCCTAAGATGGATGAGCACATCACTGACTACATGCGAACATGTGATGCGTGCCAAAGAAATAAGTCCATCAGGCCCAAGAGGTTCGCGCTGCTGGAACCTATTGATGTTCCTATGTGGCCGTGGACAGCGATTTCAACAGATTTCATTGTAGCGCTGCCAGAGTCCGCAGGGTATACCAAGATCTGGGTCATAGTAGACCACTTCTCGAAAATGGCCCATTTCATACCCCTGACCACTGAGGCACCTATCAAGGAGCTTGCCTTGATATTCCTGAAGGAAGTCTGGCGCCTTCACGGACTCCCCGAGTCAATCATCTCCGACCGAGATAGCCGATTCACATCCAAGTTCTGGATGAGTCTAATGCACGTGGTGCAAGTAAAACTAAACGTTTCGACTGCATTTTACCGTGAGACTGATGGGCAGACCGCGCGGGTTAATCAAACACAGGAGCAGTACTTGCATAGTTACTGTTCCTACCAACAAGATGATTGGGTTTCGCTATTACCCCTGGCGGAGTATGCGTACAACANAGGGCCGGACATCATGGGCAAAGGGTTGTGTAGTTGTGTGCAGTCTGGCAAAGAGGAATCTTTGTAGACATGCTTGCAACACCGTATACGTCGCTGCCGTCCAGTCGACCGTACGCTGTTCGCAGGATATACAAGGGGGCATAGGGTGGAAGGCGGAGTACCTCCTCCAAGTTGTTCGCAGTAAAACGGACCAGACCTGACGTAGTTAACGGGTGTTAACCGTGGGGGTCCTGAAGGTAGACCTGGGTGGTGCCTGGGCGACTGGGGGAGTTTTACACCTACCAAGCCCGAACGTGCCCCCAACACTATAGGCTCTGAAACGGAAGTGCAGAGACACTAAAAGCATGATTCCTACTACAGGAAAGGTAGATCCGAGGTAGTGGTCATGGGTAGCGCCCATTGCATCACTGCCGGACTATCGTGCCCTGGGGAAGACACCGGAAGCGCGCCACCCATGAAGAGTAACTAGATAAACCGCTCCCGGTAGCCTCCGCAGTCAAGTAGAGATCATTGCATGTGGGAATGGTGTCATAGATAGTCTAGTTCATGAGTTGTCTTGACTGTTAGCCACTGGCAAGACACCGATGCGCAGAGGCTTTCACTGCGGCGGGGAAAATGGAAAGGCACCCCTGAAATGATAACTGCATAAGGTGAACGCCAACTAGAGTGTGTCGACACATGCATGCCCGAAGGTTGTGCCAGGAGACGTGTCGGACCACCCTTAGGGGAGAAGGGTGTACTCAAATAGTTGGAGTAAACTGATGCGGGAGTTTCTGGCATAAGACAAAACTACCTGAAAGTCTATGCGAGAACTCTCCTACTCCAACAATCAATCCACTCGCGACCTTAATTGAGTGAAGTGTCAGGCTTAACACTATTAAGTTTTACCGTTTACTTTACTCTTACATCTGTGTGAAGTTTTGGCGATAAGTTTGAAGTGGTTCGGTGCGGCCGCAATCATGGGATCCATCTTGCCAGGGTTGCCCCCATTACACTTATCCTCACGCAGTAGCTGAACCATAATGTCAGCACCTTCCTCATCGGAGAATTGCACAATTCCCAACAGGTACACATTACCAGGGTCTTCAGCTAGCAGTTCTTCGTCAGACATGAATACTAACCTCCCCTGCTCTGCTAGGCAGTTGGCCTGGCAGGAATCTGAGCCCCAGGTTAGTGATCCCGTTTTCTAATCTATGTCTGGCTTATGGTCCTTCAGCCATGACATGGGTAAGTACGCGTCCATCTGCGTGTCTGGCATATCCGCGACCTCAAAGCTCATATCATTGTGGTGGTTGCCTCTTCTCATTTCTACTGCCTTAGTATGGTGAAGACCTCACCCAGGAATATGATTCCCGCATGCATCGCTTATTAGCACATGCACCTTCCAGCGTACACATGGTGGCTGGGTTTGCTTGACCCACCGGCTACCTACCAGCGGCCCAGTAGCTTCACTGTCCAGCAACAGTAGCGCTTCCGTGCTTACCTGTCATGCTCTGATCTTCCAATGTAGTTTCACCCGCAGGTGGATAGACGTGGTGTGACCAGGCAAGTTGTCAAGTTTCTGCCTCTTTGCTTGTCTGAGGGGTTTCATTATGTTGTATTACTAATTTTGAGTCTCTTGCCTTTTGACACAAGAGTGGCCACAACGGGTCGGTAAATGTTTATGGATTAGAATATGCTGTGTCACCATCGCTAGGGTGTTTACTATCATGCCAGCATGATTTTGGGTACTAAACCCTCTTCAGGTAAACTTGGAAATAACCCTTTTATTTCATCAAGTCCTGCCTAAACCAATTCCCTCTTATACTAGTGCTAACAAATATCCCGAACATTGGTCGGGGTCCGCCATTGGACCAGTTCCAAGCGAAGCAACAGGGTGCTTCCCCAATGTCGCGCATCTCCTCTAGCAAGACCTCGCCCAGCCTCAACCGAAACAATGTCCCAAGACACACCCATCCAGCCCAGGACATGCTGCAGGAACTACTTATAACTAGAACAAAGAGAATAACCAGAAACCCAACAAAGGAGAGATCACCCGGTCCACTACACATGGCCCTAACATCTACCTCCCAACACCCCCTGGGTGTAGGCAATATTTTGCTTGTCCAGGCAGTAGAGGGGTACTTACCCACCCTGGAATGACTTCCTAGGTTCTTATATCCATCCCTTGTGGGTCTATTGTGAGCTGTCAGTATCAACCTCCATTTTCCGAGGTGATGCCTGGCAGACTTCTAATATCCTTGACGCGGCGGCTGGAGGTGGTGCTCCAGTACGCTTTAGCCGCTTGTCCGTACCCGCAGGCTCACTTACCGAGTCTGCCCGTGTCAACCCACGAGCCTGGTTGTAGGAACTAATGACCGGGGACGTCGTGGTACACTCTCTCCCAAAGTGTCCGGTTTGTCCCCATTTAGTGTACTGGTTGTGTTTCCTCCGATGTTCAGTCCAAGTCGACGGGATTTCCTTATGTGCTATTGCACACTCTGTCATTGCCGGCTTTGCTGGTTTCCCCGCGTGGAAATTAGTAGGTTTCGCTGACCTCTGGTTCTGTCTGCCCGAACCTTTTTCCTTCTTCTTAAACCGGCTAGACGTCAAGGATCTATCTTCCTTCTTACCGGCCAGCTGAGACCGTGGGGTGGGGTGGATGACCCAGTTCCTAAACTGCTTATTGTCTTCCAGTGTATGCCCGACCTTACGAAGAAGATCAAGGTACACCTTCTTGTCGGTCGGATGTGGCTCCTTAAGTACCAACACATTCTGAACCTCTTGAGTGATGCCTGATCCAACCTTGTCCTGTACCTGCACCGGATCTGTATAGCTAAGCTTATACATGTAGTCAATTATCTTGTCCAGCTGCGCGTCGATGTGACATGGCTTCATCACGGGGTCACGCTACTCCAGAAGCGATCTATCTGGCCAGGCCTGCTGTCCGCCGAAATGTGGTTCCAATCATTGTCGGAATCTCTTCCAGGTCCTCAAGAGGTTGCTGTTCTATACAGGAATGCCAGTGCGGTTGGCAGCTTCCTTGTTAATGTGTCCGTGCAACGCCATGTACCATGCCGGGGCTGCATCATCAAGAAGGGGGATCACCAAGCTTCCCTTATCCAAATCGGTCAAGTTACAAGCCGCAAAGTACTTGAATTTGACATCTACCAGGGTCAAGAAGCGCGCGAGTTCCATAACTTTGCCCTTGAACGCTGGGATGCCACTCTGCTTTTCTGGCTTGTTCTACCGAGGTCTCGGTGTAGGCCGCGGAGCTGAACAGGTACCCCTCAGGGCTCCCGGTAGCCTCTTGGCCCGGCGGTCCCCGCGTCCTTTCTTCTCATTGCTCCCGTCATCCTTGCGAGAACCACGGAAGGGGGTCAGATTGGGGTGACAACCTCCGTCATCATCCCTATCAGAGCCGTCATGGTCAGAGTCCCCTGGATCTCCACCAGCTCCCGCCATACCACCTCCAGGTGCTGCATTTCTGTCCCGACTACCTCCGGCATTCCCGCCTTGGGATTCCCGAGGTCTAGCAAACCCATCAAACCGTTCCTCCTGGCCCTCCTGGTTGCCATCATCTGGGGGGTCAGCCCCTGATGGTCCTGGCGCCTGTGGTGGAACAGGGCATGGCCCACTCTCAGGAGTAGGGTTAGGCGCTGCCTGGGTTATCTACAGAAAGGACTGCAGCTCTGGACAACTCACAGGTTGCATTGGGGGGCCAGCGTGCCTCCATGACCCACAATACACACATGTTGGTCATCCGTCTGCTTCCTTCTGCCTTCTCCTATGCCTTACCCAGGTCCGTGGTCCCTTCCTACACCCGTAGGAGTGGTAATAAACCCACCCCATGATGGTTTCCACCGACTTGCAGCCCGACAGGCAGAACTCATCTTGGCTGTCCGAATCGCCACTTGTGATTGTGGGGAGACCGGAGGGAAGAACTGGTTTGGACGGCGGCGAGGGAATAACCGGTGCTCAAGGAACTCCACGAGCGGGTGTTCCTGGTCTGGGGATAGGGGTCCCCAGTGACGCAGCCTCAGGTCCTCGCTCCAGACGGCACCAAACCTCTGCAAAGAACCCAGGTGATCCGGCACGTAGCAGATGGAACCCGAGGAGAGTGAAGGGGGAGGTAGGAGATCTGTCAGAACCAGGGACTGCTGGAGGTGGCACTGGTAGAGGGGTGGGTCTTGGGGCTGCTATGTGAGGTACAGCAGGTGCAACTGATGGTGTTGCAGGCAGCATAGTAGGGGCAGGGGTCGGATGAGGAGTAGGGTCAGATGGGTCTGGGGCCGCAATACCCTTTGGTTCGGATATTCTCTTCCGTACTCGACGCCGATCAGTGGGCCCCACCGTGGGACTACCCGAACAACCACCAGCAACCAAGGGAGGGATGGACAGAGAACCTGTAGATGGCCCTGAGAAGGAGGAGGTGTAACTGTAGCCATTACCCTTCAGGCTTTCCAACATCCGTATACTGCCTGGGCTCCTGCAGGGCCTCCATTGGTCGTCTCTGGCTCTCATGGCCGATTCCATGCCGAGATTCTCAGGCTTGGGATGAACGAGCAGGAGTGGGGGCACGGCCTCTAAGATCAATACATCCTTCTCAGGGTCAATACTATACCCTCCTGTTAAAGCCTTCTCAAATGCTGTTATCTGGGTCTTTAGTGAGTGCTGATCCCTGATCATCCGCAGGGATGCCTCCTGCTGCGCTTTCATCCATTCCACCGCTGCCGTGGTGATCTGTTTTTCGAACACCCCCTGCTGCTAGACAATCCAGTTCCTCAGTTCCCGTTTCGCTTCGTCAAGCGGCTTGGCTACCTCCAGGACGATGTAAGGTTCGACGAACTCCCACGAGAGCTCGCTAAACTGGACCTCTTCTGGCAGGGGAGGGGTCATCTTGGAGACAAGGATAGCGTCTTGGAAAAATTAGAGCGCTGCAGCACGAGGGTCTGTAATCATGAGATGAAAGCATTCACTAGGTAACTCAATGGGGGCAGCTTCCAGAAGCAACTAGTGGCCCTCCCAGTCAATACCTGGAACATCCGCAAAAACCGACACAGGAAATGTGTTGCCGACATGTTCGTCAAGCGCACGGCCTGAAGGTGGGTTGGATTCCATTCTGGCTCCAAGTTCGGTACTGGCCATTGCACTTTCCACTCTGGGCTACTTGTTGTAGGGAAGGTTACCAGTATTCACGCGAGGTCCGTGGCGAAGGCCGGAAACAATTAATCACGAGAGGGGTTCAGCGAAGAGGTCGCTTAAGGATCTACTGTAATGGGGACTCCTCTCGGAGGATGGATCCCAAGAGTCGGACCGCACCAAACAACTTCAAACTTCTCGCCAAATGTCCACACAATGTAAGAGTAAAGCGAGCTGTAAAACCTAATATCGTTAAGCCTGATGCTTCACTCAATGGAGGTCTGGAGATAATTGATCCTTGGAGTAGGGGGGTTCTCGCCTAGACGTTCAAGTAGTTTTATCTTATGCCAGAAACTCACTCCTCACTTTGCTCCAACTATTGGAGCACACCCTTCTCCGCTAAGGCTGGTCCCACACATCTCTTAGCACCCCCTTCGGGCATGCAAGTGTCGACACACTTTCATCCATATTCACCTCATGCAAGCATCGTTCGTGCGGCGCATTTTCAATTTGGCCGCTGCATTGAAAACTGCTTTGCATCAGTGCCTTGCAGGTGGCTAACAGCCAAGGCACCGCATGAACGGGACTATCTATGACACCCTTCCCGTATGCAGTGGTCTCTACTTGACCCCAGAAGCTACCGTGAACGGTTCATCTATCTACTATTTACAAGGCTCAGGCTTCCGGTGTTTTCCGCACTATCCGGTGGTCCCGAGTGATCTAATGGGCAATACCTATGACGACCACCTCGGCTCCACCTTACCCATGGTAGAAACCATGCGTTTTGTGTCTCTGCACTTCCCTTTGAGATCCTATGGCGTTGCGAGCACGTCTGGGCTTGGTAGGTGTAAAACTCGCGCAGTCGCCCCAGCACCACCCAGGACTACCTTCGGGACCCCCACAGTTAACGCCCATTAACTCCACCTGTTTTGGTCCGTTTTACTGTGAACAACTTGGCGGAGGTACTCCACCTTCAACCCCGTGCCCTCTCATATATCTTGCGAATAGCCTATGGTCAACCGGATGGCAGCCATGTATACAGTGTTGCCAGCAGGGCAGCAAAGATGTTTCTTTGCAAGACTCTGCACAACCACACTCCCATTTGCCGATGACGTCCGGCCCTCGAGGCGGGGCTGGACGGGCATGATAGAAATAATGTCCAATTTACAGGTTCTTCCAAGCTGTGTAGCTCGCCCAATAGCACCTCGAGGAACCTCAGATTCCAGCATTATGCGTGGTTTCGCATGACAAACATTGCGGTCATTTTTCCCGAACTCCCGCAGGGACTTCATATTGAAAGATAGGGTAACTCAGGACTTTCCGGCAGGGTGACCTGAGCCCCAAGGTAGGGTAACCTAGTCCTGACGGTAGGGTAACCTTGCCCACTGGACAAGGGGATTTTACCCGGTTACCCAGTCTATTCCGTTGCCGGAGATGGACCTTGCCGACGTTTGCCCAGTTACTTGGCCTACCGGAGTAACTGCCCCTTCAAGGTCCCAAAGTACGCAGACACCGCTCCGGTCTATGTCCAAGTACCCACGTACCTCGTCCAGGTGGTTCTGTTGATCTCGGATCCCGGCCTATCGGGTCTCCGTTGGTCCAGCTCTTCCTTGCCTGCCGGTTCCTACCAGCTCCCCTCTGGACTGCCTGTCTGGGTGTAGGGTTCGGCTGCCATATATCATGTATGCCGGGTTGTTACATGCGGATGGTGTCCAACTTGCATCCTGTTTCATTCCGAGCGAAGTTCTGCAGTCACACATTAACGAATGCTTGACCAGTACCCAAGGCAATGCTGCATCAGTCGGCTATGGCTCAATGCATACCCTCGAGAATGACCTGCGGTCATTGGATCCATACAGTGCATATCTACAAGGGTTCGAAGGACAGGTTGACCACAGCAGCAGATCCTTACCCTTCTTCTACCGCCATATACTAGATTGTGTCAGATATCTCCTCCCCCAGATTACCTACTGGAACGACCCCGTCTATGTCCCACGGCGCCAATATGACAGTGAGGGACAAAGGGTATATTCTGAAATGCATATGGCGGACTAGGGGTGGGACGTTCACCTGCCGTGTCTGAACCTTTTCCGGAAGCGTGAGCTAACAATTATTGGAGACACTTCCACCCAGTGCTACAGTTGTCCTAATCATTGGGATATCAGATCAGACATATCGCAGCAACCTCTCTGGTGACAAGAAAGCATGGCCCGCCTCTATTACACTTGGAAATCGTCCCGTGACCCGGCATCACAGTCCTGGATATATAGTTGACCTTCCTCTTGCATTATTGCCCATTGCGCACAAATTTAGAAAGTTCTCCGTGGCAGATGACCTGCAGGGGCAAATCAATACTGATACACTACACTGTATATTTGAACTGACAGTGGAGCCCTTACAAGAGACAGGATTTGACGGCATACTGATTGACTCTGCTGATAGGAACATTTGCAGGTGCTTCCCGATCTTGGGCCCCTAGATCGTGGACCATATGGATAATGTTGCCCTGCGCAGGATAAAAGCAAAGGCCAGTCCTAAATGTGTGGTGCCACCGTGGGAATTGGGAACTAGTTATGGCAACAAGTATCGTGGGTAAAACCATGCGAGACTCGGTAAACAATAGAAGGGACCTCGGGTGCCAACCTCGCAGTCAGTTGACACTCAGGTCCCATTAGACACCTCTGGTACTACCATATGGAGAAATGTTTTTGATGGACTTCATCGTGTTTTGGTGCCTGATCTGCACAAGCTGGATATTCTGCACACAATCTATCTAGAATTATTCAACCACATGATGGACTGGATCCAAGGATTTCTCTAGAAACAGGTATGAGCGTAGGCGTTTGACAATGCTTGGAAGGCTTTGCCGCCATACCCAGCATTCTTTGTGCCCAAGAAAGCCTACAGCGAGGTTACACAGTGGCAAGGAAAGGAGATGAGGAATCTGGGACGTTGTCTTTTGGCAGTCCTCGCTGTGGCACTGTGGCAGCCAGACAGTACACAACTGTTACCATTCAAACATGCACTCAGCTGTGTCAGGGCCCTGGTTGACTTCACTATGATGGCACAATACCGAAGCCACACACCTGAGACTCTGACTTATGCGGAACACTATCTAAACCAGTTTCTCAACAGGAAAGGTATCGTGTTGGAGTTCCGACTGTCAAAACGCACCCAGGCCTGAGTTGGCGAAACACGAAGGGCGTTGCAACATCAGAGGGCGCCGATCGACCAGCCAGTTGCCTCCTCCAAGCTGTGCCAGGTCCGTGAAGCTGATCGTGCAGAAGAGTACGACTAACGTATGGACTTGATCCATACCGAATTCCATTTCGACTTTATTAAGATGCATCTGCTTAGTCACTTTCATGATCAGCTGGGCCTGTTTGGCGACTTTGGGATGTATTCCACAGAGTTTGGCGAGCTTGTGCACAAGATTCAAAGCAAGGGTCGATGGCGACGTTCGAATAAAAATGATACTACGAGACAGATCCTACCTAGCTCTAGTTGCCACCACACTGTTCGGATGAGACTGTTGAACTTGGATTCCGTACGACCTGATGGGGTCGACCCCCTTGCCGACGTCTTCCCTCTTTTAGATGAAATAAGTACGGTACCAGGGGAATGGCCCTCTGGCATGATCCTATAGGGGCGTCGCAATGACATGTCAGACATCGCGGATTTTTGCAAGGTCTTGGGAGTCTCCTTTGAGACTATGTGTCGTGAATTGATTCGATATAACTGGCACAACCTGCCCAGTCAGGACCGACTTCCTCATGATCCTGCAATACTCGGATCCCTCACTGTCAAAATACTAGTACAACTTGAAATCCTGGTTGCGGGATTCCAAGATCTAGAGGCTTGCGACATCAAACGTGCTCGATGTACAGGCACTCTACTCTTTCAGAATCAGGCAACTTGCAACGATCGCGTTTGGGCACAAGTAGGTAGGGAAGAAATGTATGGTGCACTGAAAGGACGTCTCCTGGCAACACTTGTGCCAATATTGAAAATTAGGCACTCCACATACGGCGGTACTCTATGCCGTCTAGTGAGTATGCCGATGTTAACTGCAGTCAACTGCAGACACCTATCAGACATACATAGCCTTGTCATAGTACAGCAGAGGGAAGGTGTACAGCAGTTTACCATAGCTGATATTAGGAGGATCCTTGGCCTGGCACACCTGATCTGGGAGACAGACCGGTGCTGGCTTGTCAATAGCCCAATTGCTTTAACAACATTTAATGATATTTGCTAGGAAATCTGGAGATCACATAATCAGGACTCGGCTATGCATTGGGGTGAGGATCATAATGTTATCACCTTTTTATATTTAGGAACTTCTAAGTACAGAAGTGGCAGGTTGGAATCAGAAGGTGATTGCCCGAAATAGGGCAATAGTCTTCTAGTTTCACTGCAGCTATTTGCCCTGTGCGTATGTACTATATAATATAAGGAATAAAACACAGCGCAAGAGTAATTGTTGCCTGGGAGGTCATGAAATTGGGAGCAATGATTCAGGTGGGGATCAGGAGGCCACCTGGAAGCCAGATATAATGGTGCAAAGACACATAGACATAAAAGGTCAGTATGTAAGCCAGACACTTCAGACCAAGTTAGAAAGCCACGACAGGAGACGAAAGGGACACGATATAGCCAAGAATGGCACAGGTGTGAGCTGGACATAGAGCTAATGTGACGTTGCATTGAAATACGAAAGAGTGTCGCAAGGCACTGTTGGATACTCTGCTAAGAGAAGCAGTAATGGAACCGTGAGTCAGGGCGCTGGTGAGGAACAAGGTGGAGCTGTGGGAGTCTGAATGAGAAGGTACCAGGGGGAATAACTCATGCATGAGCTGGATGTAGATCGGATGGGATATCGCATGGGAATATGAAGGAGTGTGGCAATGCTGTCCAAGCTGCCCTCCTGAGAGAAGCAGTAACAGTACCTGGAGTCCGGGCGCTGGCAAGGAACAAGGTGGAGTTGCAGGTGTCAGAACGAGGAAGTACCATATGGGATTACAGGGGTGTAGTCCGGGCATGTGTAGGATGCGACATCACGTCAGGATACATCAGAGTGTGGTGAGTTAGTGCTGTAGCGCCCTGGTGCGAGTAGGTATTGCAACGGATGTCAGAATGGACAGGATGCATTTGACGCAGAATCGATGTCCCATACGTCACAATAAAATGGCAACCCATCATAGGCACGGCACTTTTTTTGCTGATAATAGAGTTGTTTACGGCCTAGGAAGGAAGAAGGGTGCCAATATGACCCACTTCAGCAACTGGTACAGGAAGAGCAGGCAAGGGCTTGAAGAGTGTGCTGCTTGTCCTGAATTGCTGATATGGGAACAGTTGCGGTATCAGGTGATCGTGCTATTCTTGTCAGACAATAAGGACCGAAAGACTTTGTGGCAGATGGGAAAAATCAAGTGTGAGAAGGGCATCGATAAGTGTCTCCTTCACAGGAAAAACTTGAACATCAAGGTCAAGCTTGAAGGAATGACATTCAGGAAGATAGTCAAGGACTGACTGTCCAAGGCAATATTGATACCATTGTCTCATAAGTGATACAACAACAATCCCAAATGGCTCAAGAACCTTCAAGTAACCAGAAACCAGAAGGAGGTTTTCCCAGACTGCGAAGGACAATAACGAGACAATCTGTCCTGCTCATCAGATTCGTCTGAGGCATGGAGATAATAGTTGAAGAACTAAGAAAAGGAGGTAAAGCTAGGGAAGCAGAGAGGGTGACTGAGCAAGTTTCAGAGGAAAACAGTACCTGGGACCTTTAAGTCAGCACGGTTTGTCCAGAAAACCAAGTCACCCAAGATTCGAGGGGTTGAGTATACAGATTGGAAGAAAGGTCATGGAGGAATACCCCAAGACTTGGTTGACCAAGGCTGGAAAAATAAAAGCTGCACCCAGCGTGAACTCGCCAACCACAAGTGACGGGTTTGTTGGAGTAAAGCTGTTGTCGCAACAACAGAGCAACGGAAAGCTGCGAAGTTTATGTCCCAAAACATGGAGGTTTGGAATACCACCCCTAGGCTAGCAGTGAACCAAGTCCATGTGCCACCAGCACCTAGACTTGGCAAGTTGTTTGATCAACAAGCAGAATATGTCTGACAACAAGGAGCCCTGCTGCAAAACGTTGATCTATATTCTGACCCAGGTCTGCAGCTTGTTCAAGAATGCCAGAGGAACATATTGACTAGGTTCCGAGTCTGGACAGGGACTGAAGTACGAAAGGCATAGCAAACTGTTCATAATGGAGAAAGTTAACCCATCTCAGGGAGATGCAATTAGGAATAACCCCCGACATGGGCACATGATGGCAAGACTTTATATCCCCTCATGGGTAGACAAGGTTCAAACACTAGACAGAAAATGTGGCAACTGTTACAGGGGGCAACTCTGGACACTCCGAACTCTTTCCTCCCAAGGTCACACCTGGCAAATGATTTGGGATCGCTCAGGACCACCTGAAGGCGCTCTCCTAGTTACCAGGCTGGTACCATTGGCGATGGTACCTTGGTAGGCTGCCAGATGTTAGGAGAGAGAAAGAACAGCATACTTGGATTAAATTGTACACAAAGGCAGCAATCGAACACCTGAGGCCAGGTTAGAAAGGTTAGTCCCTCATCTATGCGTTGGTAGCATAGACCGATATGATTAAATATCATCATTGAGGGGAAAGTAAGTATGGAATGAGATGCACATCCAAGTAACTGAGTTTCTTGGAGGAGGCTTGAATGGGATAAATTGGGCAGACACAATAACAAATACCCCAGATTATTGCATGCTCCAAACAAAATGTACGTTAAACGAAGAAAGGGTAAATCCTGCAGGGGAAGCAAAAGAATGGAAAGCTTGGGTCCCAACAGCTACAGATTACGAGTACCTACAAGGCACAGCTCACCTAAGATTCTAAGGACAATGGGTACCACTTCACGTGTTATTAGACTCCGGCTAACAGATCGTTGTTATATGAGAAGCACTAGTGCAAAGGCTAGGACTAGCAGCAATACAAGGAGAAACTCGAGTTACTATAACCGGGTTGGACAGCGCATATTCCTAAAATGCCTGGAGGTGCTATACCACCCCTAGAATACTTGAAATTGTAGTTAACTGACCTTGTGTGGAAATCACATGTGAAGTCATCAGCCAGGGGACCCAGGACTTGATAATACCATTTGGTTGGTGGCATTGTGAACACCCCATACCATTTATAGAAGACGCAAGGAAATGGGTGTTGCAGGCTAAGAAATGCAGGCAGTATCCAAAACTAGAGGATGAAGGAATTTGTAGTGGGTAGGACAAGATGGTGGCCTCAGACTCCACAGCAAGATATGTGAGCTGAATCGCAGACCCAGAGGATGCAGAGGGGGTGGTTATGAAAACCTTGCCCAAATCCTACTGGTGGTACGCCAATATCTTCCTGCCCCAGGGCAGTGGAATAGCTCCTGAATCATAACACCTTTGATTAAGAGATCAAAGTCATAGAAGGCAGGAAGCACCCGTGTGGCCAATATACCCATTATCTGAAAAGGAACTACAGGCGTTACAAGAGTACCTGGACCAGAGGCTGTGGGAAGGAAAGATCACGCCAAGTCAGTCTCCCGCAGGTGCACCAATAGCGTTTGTTCCGAAGCCTGGTGGCTGACTCAGACTTTGAGTGGACTACTGCAGGCTTAACCAGGCTACGATTGCCAACAAGTACCCCCTACCACTCATAACTGAACACAGAGATCCAGTGGTCGCATCATCTATTTTTACTGAGTTGGATATAAAGGACGGGTACTGCTTGATAGGCGTTAAAAAGAAGGATAGGTGGAAAACTGTCTTCCGCACTGGATATAGTCATTACAAGAACAGTGTAATGCTATTCAGACTAGTGAATGTGCCCGCTACCTTCCAAGACATGATGCAGTTCATTCTATGAAGGTTCCTCAACCTATGCGTGGTCATATCTATAGAGAACATCCTAATTTGCTCTAAGGGTGAGGAAGACCTAGTCAAATTGGTTAAAGAATTATTGGTCCAGTTGTAGAAATACGACCCGGTAGTGTGTATCACTGAATCAGAATTCCATACCAAGATGGTAGACGTTCTAGGATATCTAGTGAAGAAAGATGGGGTCACTATGTGTGATCGAAAGGGCAAAAGCATAAGTGAATAAAAGAGGCCTGAGTCCATGAAGAATATACAAATTTTGCAAGGATTGGCAAATTTCTAGTGCAGATTCATTAAGAATTTCTTCCGAACTTGTAAAGCCATAGCAGAGTTCTTGAAAGGCAACCCAAAGGGGTTCACCTAAGGGAACGAGCAAGAGGAGGCCTTTGAGTTCCTGAAAGAACAGTTCGCGATGGCCTCAACCTTGATACATTTTCACCCAGACCGCAACACAATACTGGAAATGGATGCAAGTGATTTTGCACTTGCATATGGTATACTCTGCCCCTATATTGAGAACAGGTTACAGCTAATAGCGTTTCATACACGAAAGCTCACCTTGATGGAAGACAACTTTGAGGTCCATGATAAGGAGTTCCCCAGTATGGTGGAAGCATTTAGGAATAGTGTCGCTGCCTTGTGGGAATAAGGGAACCCATTACGGTATTCATCGATCATCAGACTCTGCAATACTTCCTCATGACTAAAGCATAGAGTATCTGGCAAATCAGGTCCGCACCAAAGTTACCAGATTTCATCTTCAAAATTGTGTACCGCCGCTGGTCGCATGGTAGGAAGCCAGATACGTTAAGTAGATGGCCAGAGTACTGTCTTGAGGGGGGGTTCTGCGCGAAGCGAGAGGCTCTCAATATTGAACCCAACACATTTGAACAAGGTTATAGTTATAGTGGTGGGAGCAGAGGAAGAACCCTTTCAAGGACAGAAGACACGGGAGGCAGAATATACCGGAGCCATGATATTATACTCTGAAGTACAAATTCCAACCAGGGACTCAAGCGAAGCAGCAGGACATGACATTTATGCACCAGAAGGGATAGTAATACCTGTTCATGGGCAAGGGACAGTAGCTACTAGAATTGCCTTGGTTTTACCTCAGAAGAGATATCAGCAAGTGTCTTCCGGAAGTGGGCGGGCAGTCTGCTATAGGATCATGCGTGGGCCAGGAGTCACGGACTGAGACTACTGAGGAGAGGTAAGGGTATTGCGATTCAACTAGAAAGGCCAGGAACAGCACATGGGGAAAGGTGAGCGAGTTGCACAACTGGTGATAGAAAGAATCCACAATGAGGAGCTCCTAGAAGAAATGGAGCTAGATAGTACTGTGAGAGGTTAGGGGGGATTCTGGGGCACTAGGCCAGTGTAGTCGAAACCCAAACTGAAACAATTTGGCTGAAAGAGGAAAGGTTACTAAACCAATGCTTCAATAAGTTGGATCAGGGAAACCACAAGGTCCTGACCACCGAAGAGACTGTGCTCTCAAATGCAGTAGTCCTTAGAGCTATAGCAGGGAAATTTGACACAAAATTCCTAAGAAAGCTTGAGGAAGAGGGAAGCGAGGATCATGACTGGGAAGTAAGAAAGACGGTATTGGAAAGGCTGCCAGATGAGGGAAAGAAAATTCCAACCTATTGGATTATGGTGGATGGCCTACTATACTACAAAGGAGAGCTATTTATTGTAAAGAAGAAGGTCCTACTGACGTTGATAGCGCAGGGATGCCACAATTCCAAGGTTTCGTGGCATTTCTGCCAGGAGAAGATAGTGGAGATCACAACCGGAGACTTCTACTGGAAGAGGCTCATGGAATAGATAGACGACCACGTACAATCTTGTGATGGGTCCTAACTTAGTAAGGCACTCGAGCATGCAAGATATGGGTTTCTACAGCCATTGCCAATACCCTACGTGGTGCAGACATCTATCTGGACTAGCTTCATAATGCAGCTACCAAAGTCCAAGGATGACACTTAGATCATGGTAGTAGTTGACTAGTTCACTAAAATGGCCTGCTTTATAGCGCTCCGGGAAACTGCAACAACAAATAAGATAGCCCAGGTCCTTCCCGCTAAGGTATGGGAAGTACATAGACCACCAATAAATATCACCGCGAGATGGATCCAAAGCTCGCATGAGAATTCTGGGAATCCCTCAGTAAACCCTAAGCAAATAAGTGCAAAATGTCAACCGCATATCATCGTCAGAGGGACGGGCAAAGAGAGAGAACCGACCAGGGGGTGGAAGGTTGTCTGCGAAGCTTCGTCAACTATGATCAAGAGGATTGTCACCAACTCCTTCTGCTAGCCGAACATACCTATAATAATTCGGTGACAAGTATGTACAGTGTGACCCTGTTGTAGGAGAACTTAGGATACCAACCGCAGGCCAAATGGGTCTAGGAGCGAGAAGCTCAAAATCAAGAAGCTACAATGTGTGCCCGCTTGGTGAAGGAAATACTTGGACAGGCAATGGCAACAATAAAGGCAACCAGAGAAGCAATGGGGAGGTACCATGACAAGAAAGCCAGGCCTCAATGTAACTTTCAGATAGGTGACTTGTTCATGCTTAATACCAGCAATATCTGTACCAAACAATGCGCAACACCGCTTATCCCAAAGTTCTATGGGCCATTTGAGATCCTGGAGCTATGGGGCAACAAAACATTTCAGCTAGAAATCTTGGAACGCTGGCAGATCCATCCTATCTTCCATGTATCATTGTTAGACCCTTACTGGATGTCAGTTCTGCCAGCTTGGGAAGATCCTTTGAGAGCACCAGACGAGATGGTTGGTGACTGGGTATGGGAGGTTGAGAAGATGATAAAGAGGCAAATTACTTACTATACGCACAGGGTTTATAGGCATACTAGGGGGATCCATGAACTTAGGTATTTTGTAAAGTGGCGGGGGTGTTCTGAAGATGAAAACATCTGTGAGTAGCTCAAGCACTCAGAACATGTGGCAGAGTTGGTAGAAGTATTTTGCAAGGATAATCCAAAGATGCCGTAGATATAGAAGAAGAATGACCAGGAAAGGTTTTCCTGAAGGCAGCCAATAAAACGCATTCAGGGTTTTTACCCTATCTTGCTAAGTCCTTACAGGAATTTAATTTGTACACTATTAAAATAATGTATTGCCGAGATTGGGGCTGAACTGGGAGAGAAGGGAGCTTGAGTTACACTTAAGACAAACTGCCATAGTGCAATAGTCATGTCACGTGATTATGAGCCAAAGCACATGTCTTTGATCCCAGGATGTGTTAGCGCATTTGGGGAACAAGATAAATTCTGCCAGTAGGACACGGGCAGAAAACCTGCAAGTATACAACCACCAAAGGTCGCGGACCATGGGGTTTTCACTGAATCCTCAAGAGAGCATCCTCGGCTATGTTGATAAGGTCCAACAAATTGCTTCTCTCAGTTGGTTGTCAATATAACCAGATGCTCAGATCCCACACCTGCTCCAAGTGATGGATACCAACCCCACCGAGGTTGGCTACGCCAATGGGAGTTCCTAGCTACCACATAGGCGGAAACACCAAATCTCAAGTCAGTTGGCAGAGAAATGCAGAGGAAATCCTGCAGAGAGAACAACGCTCAACAGATAATCATTCATCTCCATGCAAAGGTATGACCGGGTAGAGCCGGTATCAGGCCAACCACCAGAAAGGTCAATCACGCGCAAAAAGAGGCCTAAACTCCATAGCAATGAGATGGAGGAAGAATCACTCCTACAGATTGATGCAGACGGATGAGGAATCTGCCTGTATTGATAAGTCTATCATCAGACCTGATCACTTCGTATGCAGAGAAAGAGCCAGTAGCCACTTGCCACGGTACAACGGCTAGAGTGACTATAAACAGAATGAACACTGCATGGACAGGAATGGGGACACCCTCCCCACCATTCCAAGAATTCACAGTCAAGCTGGGTAAAGGTTTTCAGTGTCTATGAGGTTTGCACCGAAAGAATTACGAAAGGGTTGCCAGGATTAGATCCCACATGAACACCCAGAAATGGAATATAAATATCGTGATGCCTCCCACCCCTTTACAAATATTATCAGCGATAGAGAGGAGCTCTTATCAATATATTTGTGATACAATACAACCTCTATACTTTCATCTTCCCTGAAGCATAGTGCGTCTTCCTGGCAATTACTTTGTCCAGTGTCGGACCTTAGTTACCACTTGCTTGCCCTTAGAGTCTGCTCCAGCCTGACACATAGCCTGGCCTTTATTCTGCATTCATACTCCTGTTGGGCCAGGTCGAGGTTGAGCCTTCTTCCTATCGCATCCTGGTCTATTGCATCACCTGCCTGGGTTGTTGGTAGATGTCCCGGCCTGAACATTCTATCTTGGCTTCACAGTATCAGTTTGTATTCTCTTCCCATCATTCTCCTGGTCTGAACATGGTTGATCATTGCCAATCATTGACCTCTTTCTATTTCCTATACTGCAAGCTCAACCATATTGGTGTTTTTGGTTTCCGCCATGACCCATGCATGCTGCAACTGTGGGGTACAAGCCTGAAGCAGGTACTCAAATAGTGTTTCATCATCATACTCCACTTCTACGGCAAGATGCTGGTACTCATTCCCGAAGTCTGTCAAATTGTTCTTCCCTTCTTGTATTGTCTCCAGCTTGTTTCGGGCTGTCAGTCTTGTGTCGATGTCTCTGCACCATTCCCAGAGTACCTCCTTGAAGCTCTCTCTGGTTTCTCCGCCGCTTTTCCTTGTTCCATCCATGTAGGAGGTTATTCATTGACCTACCATGTCTCGCAGTGCCGACTCTGTTTATGCTACCTTGATAGTATCCCTATTGTTTCTGTAGTCTTTGAGGCTGAAGTACTGTTTGATCTGTAAGAGAACCTCTCCCTGCTTTGTCCTTTCTCCTTTGAAGACACCTGGTTCCGTAGCCTTCGGCGTGTTTCTGCTGCTAGGTCCACCAGTCTGTAGTGCTGACAGCAAAGCCGTTAGCTGTTCTGGAGTCATTCCCACCAGTTGTACTGGGGGTAATGTGGTTCCTCCTGCTCTTGCAGACATCCTTGTTTCCATGGGTTCGCATGATAAAGATGTCTCATCTTGTGGTTGTTCTTCCGCACTAACCAGGCTGGGGGGTTTGTCAGTTCTCTGCAACGTTACTACTCATTCCAGGTCCACCCCTAGTGCTAGGAGCCGAAGGTAAGCGGCATTCCCCTTATCATCACAATCTGTCTTTCCATTGTCGTGCAGTTGCCTATACGACCCCTCGGTATAGTTATATCATCAGGCATGTTCTGTTGTAATGCTATCAAATGTAACAATTCCTACCTTTCAGCCCCTCTGTCACATAGGCAATGATACCTGAGTCTTGTATATCTGTAAGTCAGGATCTTCTTCAAAGTCACACAGCTAAGTACACGAGGCTCTGGTCTGATGACCATTTCAGGGGTTTGTGCACAACATAGCGATGAAGGTGAAGAGTAAAGTAGAAATGCTGCAGGTAAGGAGATACAAAGATGATTGCATAAAAAGCTCATGCTCCTGGGTCCTAATAACCTCCTTTAGACTCGCTCATCATACTAAGCCTAATCCTGCGACTTATACCCCAGAGTCACCTACCATGATCGTGTATGCTAAGTGCATTACATACGTGAGACCCACGACTTGCTAAACAAGTCATGTGCGAAAGTCATTACAAAATACAATGTACGAATTGCAGGTTATCGAAAGGTATTGACCAATCATAACATACCAACAACTCATAACTGTGAGTTGGGCGAGACCCCATGACTATAAGGTGGGTCATAATGCGAAAGACTAACCAATCTGCCTTGCTGGTAAGACTTACCAGTTACCCTTACTCTATCCTTCCAACATTCTGTTCTGAGTCTTCTATGACTTCACAAACCATCCACCTCCATCACGCTTTGTGGCACACCTAGGCCACTTACTGCTAGGAACAGTCATCTTTTTTCTACTCTTCATCCTCATTGTCGAAATTTATTTCGCATAAGTTGCCCAGAGTTGGTGTTTGTTTTGCTGGCCTAGTAGGCCTGCCTTCCCTTCTTGGCTTCTATCTCATCCATCTCTAGGTAATCTATAATCACGTAGCATGTGGCCAATGCTCCCACATTCCAAGCACAGTCTGTCTTTCATTCTCTTTCTGTATTCTTGTCATGACAGGTTGCGGTTTGGCCTGCTTCTTATTACATCCTGGTCTATTGTATTGTTTTCTTGTCTTGTCCTGATGGGTGCCGGCATGAAGGTTCTATCCTCGTTTTGTAGTGTTGTTCTCTATTCGCTCGTCGTCATTTTCCTGTTCTGTAGATGTTTCATCATCCCAAGTGGTTGGTCACGTTCCATCATCAGAGAAAAAACAGGACGCTGCCTGTATCTCATGTTGTTGAGTTTTATATTCTTTCCAATCCTGAGTAAACTAATTCCAATATTAAAAGTCCCATACATTTACCTTAAAGGCGTAATATCAATCCTATTTTCTACAAAATATGAGCTATTTTTGTTAACAACTCCCTGTAGTTTTTACGTACTAAAGTTGAGAAATATTGAGTAATAATATTGAACTTTGTAATGTATAAAGTCTGTAAGTTATTAATAAAAATAGCTCATATTTGGCAGAAATTATGATTAATATCTTATCTTCAAGTATGACAGCAGGAACTCTCAGGATTGGTCGGGGTCAATTGCAAGTCAATAAAACGTAAAACTTAGCGACATGACGAGACAGGGAGCACTGGGTGCGAAATGTTGCTTCGCTGACGTTGCTCCATACTACAAACCTAGTGTAATGAGAGCACCTCCAGGAGGAGGGTTGCCAAGGTTGCGACTACACCAAACAACTTCAAACTTATCGCCAGAAGTTCACACAAATGTAAAGATAAAGCTAATGGTAAAACTTAATATCGCTAAGCCTGATGCTTCAGCCAATTAAGATCTCGAAAGGATTGATTGTTGGAGTAGCAGAGTTTGTGCATAGACGTCCAAGTAGTTCTACCTTATGCCAGAAACTCCCCCATCAGTTTACTCCAACCCTTCCAGCACACCCTTCTCTGCTGAGGGTGCTCTGACATGTCTCCTGGCACACCATTTGTGCATACATATGTGGACACAATCTAGGTGGCGTTCGCCTTATGGGGTTATCGTTTGTGCGGCACATATGCATTTTGCCCACCCAAGTGAAGACCTCTTCGCATTGCTGCCTTGCCAGTGGCTAACAGTCCTTACACCTGATGAACTGGACTATTTATGACACACTTCCCATATACATTGATCTCTACATAACCCCTGAAGCTAGCATGAGCAGTTTGTCTATCTACTATTTATGATTCTTGTGTTTGCAGTATCTTCCCAAGGATATAGTGGTCTGGGAGTCATCCAATGGGGGCTACCTATGACGACTACCTCAGATCCACTTTACCCATGGTAGGAATCATGCTATCAGTGTCTCTACACTTCACTTACAGAGCGTATGGTGTTGAGGACACATTCAGGCTTCATAGGTGTGAAACCGCCCCGCGCACCGTAGCACTACGCAGGACTACCTGCTGGACCCCCACAGATAACTCCTATTAACTCCATCAGTTTTGGTCTACTTACTCCGAACAACTGGGAGGAGGTACTCCACCTTCCACCCTATGCGCTCTTGTGTATCCTGCAAACAGCTTAAAGTCGATGGGATGCCAGCAACATATCTGGTGTTGCAAGCAAGGCTCCAAATATTCCTCATTGCTAGGCTACACACCACTATACTACCATTTGTTCATGATGTCGGGGCCTCAAGGCGAGGCCAGAGGGGCATGATCAGAAAAAGGTCTCCAATGTACAGCTTTCTCAGAACTGTGTAGCTCGTGCAATATCATCTCCCGGAACCCCTGATTCCAGTATTATACCTGGCTTTATGGGACAAACATTGCGGTCATTTTTTCACAACTCCCCAAGAGACTTCGTATTGAAAGGTGGGGTAACTCCGTACCTTAGACAGGGTAAACCAAGCACCATGGCAGGGTAACCTGATCCTGTGGCTAGAGTAATGTTGTCCGGTGAACATGATCGCTTTACCCGGTTACCCTGGCAATTTCATCGCTGGGGATAGACACTTCGGACCTTTCTCCAGTTCCCCACCTCAGGGGAGTAACTGCCCCTTCAGAGGTCCCTAAGTATGCTGGCACCGCTCCCAGGTGCAGCCTAGTACCTAGATACCTTGCTAGCTATTTCTGTTCATCTCCACGCCTGCGCCCTCTGGTCCACGTAGGTCAAGTTCTTACTTACCTGCTGGTTCCTACCCGTTCGTCTCCTGACTGCCGGCATGGGTGCAGGATCTAGCTGCTATAGCTCATATGTGCTGGGTCATTACACCCAGCCATGGTTGTAAATTTGGTTTCTGCCATGCCCCACACATGTTGTAACTGTGGAGTGAATGCTAGGAGCGGGTACCGTCAGCATATTTGATTGTCGTATTCGCCCTCTATAGCGAGGTACTGGAACTTGTTCCTGATGTCCCGCATGTCCTACTTTCCATGTTGCATGTATCCTGGACAGCTTTAGTCTAATAGTTTCACATAGATGTCTGCGAACCATTCTCAAAAGACCTTCTTGAAACTATTCTACATTTTGCATCCTCCCTCTTCTGATCCTTCAACATAGCGGGTTATACATTGGCCAGCCCTGTTGCACAATAGTGACTCGGTATATGCTATCTTGATAGTATCTCCCTTATTCCCATAGTCTTTAACCCTGCAGTACTGCCCGAGCTGTGAGTGTAATTCTCATAGCTTTGTCCTTACTCTTTTGAAGATATTAGATTCGTTGGCTTTTTGTGTATTTTCCGGACTAGGTCTGCCTGTCTGCAGCACTGCTAGCTGGGCTGTAAGTTGTTTCGCAGTTCTTTCTCCTGGTTGAAGCGGTGGAACTGTCCTTTATGTTGCTGCTCCCAACATCCTGCTTTCTGTTTTCTTGATCCCATGATGATGTTTCTTCGTATTGTTGTTCCTCCAGTACTACCTAGCTTGGAGGCCTGTCCTTCCATTCTGGGCTCATTACTGGTTCTAGCTCTTTTGTAAGTCCTGGGAGCTCATGATGATCGCTGATTCGACTTTCGTCATAACCATCTCCTTTGTCATTATTGTACAGTTGCTACTACTACCCACTTGTCCTGTCAGATTGGTAGGTGTGTTTTCTGATGATGCTATTGACTGTCACAAGTCCTATGGATCCGCACTTCTCTTACATGGGCAACATACCTTAGTTTTGATTGTTTGAGACAAGACTTCTGCTCCCAAGTCAGGTAGCTAAGCAGCAAAAACTCCTATCTTGTAACTCATTAATGAGAGTATATGCACAATGTAGTCATGTAGGCAAGAGTAGAGTAGTAAAGTGATAAGTAAAATGATACAAAGAAAATGGCACGAGGAGCTTATTCTCTTGTATCCTAACGACCTCTTTTATACTTGCTCGTCACACTAACCCTAACCCTGCCACTAATGCCTACGGGTCAACCAGTATAGTTGTGTACACTAAACGCATTACATGCATGAGACCCATGACTCTGTAAGCGAGTTATAGGTGAAAGTCCTTACATTGTACAATTCATATCCATGACTTGTCCCGGTGCATCAACCAATCATAAATAACCAAGAACTCACAGCCATGAGAGGTACGAGACACCAGGACCCTAACTCTAGGTTATATTGTGAAAGCCTAACTAGTCTGCCTTGCCAGTAAGCCTTACTGTAATGGGGGCACCGCTAAGAAGATGGATCCCAAGGTTGCGACTGCATTGAACAACTTCAAACTTATTGCCAAAAGTTCTCACAAATGTAACAGTAAAGTAACGGTAAAACGTAATATCATTAAGCCTGATGCTGCACTCAATTAAGGTCTCCCGAGGATTAATTGTTGGAGTAGGAGAGTTCTCGCATAGACATTCAAGTAGTTTTATCATATACCAGAAACTCCGCTATCAGTTTACTCCAACCATGCAAGCACACCCTTCCCCGCCAACGGTGGTCCGACACATCTCCTAACACACCGTTCAGGTATGCAAGTGTCGACACACCCTAGTTGGCGTTCACCTCATGCAGTTAGCATTCCGGCAGCGCATTCTCAATTTGCCCACCGGAGTGAAACGTTCTTCGCATTGGTGCCTTCCCAGTGGCTAACAGTCAAGACACCTGATGAACTGGACTATCTATGACACCCTTCCCCTGTGCATTGATCTCTACTTGACCTCAGAAGCTACAGTGAGTGGTTTATCTGTCTACTATTTATGAGTCTCGAGCTTCCAGTGTCTTCCGCAGTATATGGTAGTCTACGAGTGACCCAATAGGCGCTACCCATGAGCACCATGTCAGACCCATCTTACCTGTGGTAGGAATCATATATTTAATGTCTCTGCACTTCCGTTTCAGAACCTATGGCGCGGCGACCACATTCAGGCTTGGTAGGTGTAAAGCTCCCCCAGTCGGCGCAGCACCACCCGGGACTGCCCTCAGGACCCCCACGGTTACCTCCTCTTAACTCCGCCAGTTTTGGTCTGTTTTACACGCAACAACTTCAAGGACGTACTTCACCTTTGCCCCTATGCCCCTTTATACATGCTACAAACAGCCTATGGGTGACTGGATGGCACAGATGTATACGGTGTTGCAACCATGTCTCCAAAGACCCCTCTTGCTAGACTGCGCACAACTACACACCCATTTGCCCAGGACGTCGGGGCCTCAAGGCGGGGCCCGAGGGGCATGATAGGAATAATGTCTCCAATTTACAGCTTCTTCGAAGCTGCGTAGCTCGCCCAATAGCATCCCTCAGAATTCCACATTCCAGTATTATACATTGCTTCGTGTGGCAAACATTCAGGTCATTTTTCCTGAACTCCGTGGGGGACTTGGTAGTGAAAGGTAGGGTAACCCAGGACTTTAGGCCGGGTAACCCGAACCCCAAGGGAGGGTGACGTGGTCCTGAGGGGAGGGTAACCTTGGCCGATAGACAAGATAACTTTACCCTATTACCCTGTCTATTCCTTCGTCGGAGATGGACACTTCTGACCTTTCGCCTGTTACCCGACGTAGTGGTGTAACTGCTACTTCATAGCTCTCGAAGTACGCTGACACCTCTCCTGGGTGTAGCTAAGTACCTAAGTACTCTTGCCCGCTATTTCTACTCATCTCAGAGCCCGGGCCATTAGGTCTCTGCAGGGCAAGTTCCTACTTGCCTGCTCATTCCTACCAGTTCACCCCCTGGCTCCCTGCATGGGTCTAGGTTCTAGCTGCCATAGCCCTTGTATGCGGGGTCGTTACCCTTACCCAGTTTGCCAAATATCTTGTTCTAAGTCTTCTATAACATAACTAATCCTCCCCCCACCTTACCATTTATGACAGATGCCTTCATCAGAATAGTCCCAGCCTCTATAACCTGCTAGGCTATGACTGCAACCTCCTCGAGCAGGAAATGTACTGGAAAGGCAGTCAATTCGGTAAAGTTCTACACTTTTGATCTTATTCCCCCTTTGTTCCTGGTAGAGGCCAGTCTTTAGTTTGTCTGGAACCTCTAGTTTTGGCTAACCAGGTAGGCTCTAGCGAGTATGGCTGTGGCTATATTATTCTCAGAGATGGCTGTCTTGATACGCATGGCCACCATCTTCCTCACTTGCTTAACATATACTATTATTGGTGCCAAACACGTCTCTGTAGACAGAACTGTTATATTCATTGTGAAAAAAATCTTAGTGATCCACTGGAGTAGATGGTTCCAAAACATCTACATTTCCCGCACTATAATCTTCAATGCGTCCAACACCTCTGCCTCACAAAACAGTGTTGGTAGTAATATGACCTTCACCAGGCTTCTTGCCCCATATGGTGACAGGCCCATGTTACGCATCGACAACTTCCGAATTCTCCCGAAGTCTGCCTCCGCCAATACTCGCCATTTGGTGCAATATATCCATGTCTTTGTACTATCAGACAGCCAGTAACCAAGCCACTCAATGACTTCTCCAGCCAGTCTTACAATGTGCTCTTGTACCTAGACTACCCTGCTAGACCTGAGCCCTTTTTCCCTTCTCTTGTACCAATGCATCAACTCTGTCTTCCTAATACTAAAGATGAAGCCTAATTGTTCGGCTATTGTACTGCTCCTTCTTACTACCTCCTCCCGCCTTGTCATGTTTCTATCCTACAAATTGGTTGCTACCATGACCTGGAAGTCATCTATATAGAACCTTGTAAATACCTCTCTTGGGTCAAAATCCATGTACAACAACCTAGTATAGATGGTGAACAACAGGGGAGAGAGTGGTGAGCCTTGTGGTATCCCATAATTGATTCCAAGCATTATGCAGAGGCTGCCTGGCTATACTAGAGGAATATTTCTTGTTACTCTGACGTCCTAGATCCAATCCACCAGACACTCTGAGATCACCGATTTGGCTTCCAGCTTTTCCATCAGCTTTCTGTGGTTTAAATGATCTAGGCTGCCTTCGACATCCAAGCATACTATTGAGGCCTTCCCACCCTTGAACTGCACCTCCCCTATCTAGTTTTGTTGTAACAAAGTTGCATCTGCTGTGGACCTGTGGGGTAGGCTCCCCATTCGATTGATACACTACATGTTACTATTGTAAGCTATCTTCATAAGTCTTGCATTAACCACATGCTGCACAATCCTTGCAAACATTGGCATCAAGGCAATTACCCTAAAGCTCATATAGTCCATGTAGTCAGTTTTTGTTTAACTTTGGTAGGATTACAATGATTGACTTCTTAAGCATTCGTGGATGGATTCCCAAAGTCAGCAAATCCCCCACCAGCACTAGCAGAATCTTTTCATTAATCTTATATATCCTCTTCCCAACCCTATGTGGCACCTGAGCAGGACACAGAGCTGATCTGTTACTACACTTCTTCAATGCCTTACCAACCTCCTCTGGCGTCGCCATCTCTTTGTCCTATACCTCATAACTGTATGCCAGCCTTCTCTCCACCCTGTCCTGACTCTGGAGCAAGAAACGGTTTCTAATTACCTGCTCTGCATCCTCAGAAGTGGGATGCCCTCCTGGTACGTGAGTTGATGTCCGTTACTTTGTGAAGCGATGAGCCATCCCCATGTTATTCTTTTTACAGAGAACAAGAAACTGTCCCAGTACTACTTCTTCACTTTCTGGATAGCATCTTTATATACCTTCCTGACTCTTTTCCTTTCTTCTACCCCTCCTACGTTTCCTAGGCACTGACCTGCTGGCTAAGGTATATATCCTCCCAACTCTGTAATCTCAGACATCCACCTTGCCTTTAACCATCTTGGTAGTCTCTTCATTGGGGCCATCTCTCTTACCAAACAAATCAGGCTACTCAGAATATCCTGAAAGGCCTCCACCTGGTTGGCTTTCTCCATTATCGATAGATATCTACTCAGTCACTCAAAACATGACTGCAGGGTATTCTTGATCCCCAGGTTGGGCTTGCCTTTGTCAATTCATCATATTGTCTTATACCAGTCTGGTCCCAGGATCGCCAGCTCTAGCGTAATCAAGCCAATCACCGTTATTATAGCAATATGGTCCAATCCAGTCCTGCAAGCAATCACTTTCCATCTTGCCACTCTGACCAACATTATTACATTTTCCAATATGTAGCTAACCACAGGGGGCCTAGCGAGTATGTGTTTGCCGGGAAATCCAGTATCTACTCTGGGAATATTTATACTAGTATATCTATGCAACACTGCCGTATTCATATACAGTTTCCTCTGTCTTTATTCTGAGTCACACAGCTCCCTCACAAGGTCTGCAAACTTGGTGTATATATTCAAATCACGAACCAGCAATGCCAGGTTGTTCATCTCCAGGAACAGGTTCTGGGGGAAGACCATATTTGACCCCTTGCCACTCCTGTTGGAAACATTGCATAGTCCAAAGAAGGGGCAGGCGCCCAGGAGCCTCTCGTGATTTGCAAAGATTTCCATGTCCAAAACACACTCTACACAAGGAACTATCACAAAAGAAACCTTTAGTAATACATCTATGAAAATTTACATACATACACGAATCTTGCAGATCTTTTGAAATATACATTTGAATCGCGGGGCCCTGTAACGGGAGCTCCCCTAGGAACATGGATCCCAAGGGTGCAACCGTAATGAACAACTTCAAACTTATCGCCAAATATTCACACAATGTAAGAGCAACGTAAACAGCAAAACTTAATATCGTTAACCCGGACGCTTCACTCAATTAAGGTCTTGAGAGGATTGATTGTTGGAGTAGGAGGGTTCCCGCATAGATGTTCTAATAGTTTCATTTTATGCCCGAAACTCCCCCCTCAGTTTGCTCCAACTATTCGAGCAGAGTCTTCTCCGCTGAGGGTGGTCCAACACCTCTCCTAGCACCCCCTTTGGGCATATAAGTGTCAACACACCATGGTCGGCCTTCGCCTTGTACTAGTATCGTTTCCACGGCACATTCTCGATCTGGCTGCGGGAGTGAAAACCGCTTAGCATCGGTGCCTTGGCAGTGGCTAATGGTCAAGGTACCAGATGAACAGGACTATCTATAACACCCTTCCCATATGCAGTAGTCACTGGTTGACCGTGGAAGCTACCGTGAGGGGTTTATCTATCTACTATTTATGACTTTCGGGGATCCCGTGTCTTCCACAGTACCCGCTGGTCCGGGAGTGATCCAATGGGTGCTACCTATGACCACCACCTCGGATCTAACTTACCTGTAGTAGAAACCATGTGTTTAATCCCTCTGCACTTCCCTTTCAGGTCCTATGGCATTGGGAGCACGTTAGGGCTTCGTAGGTGTAAAACTCTCCCGGTCGCCGCAGCACCATGTGGGACTCCCTTCGGGACCCCCATGGTTAACTCCCATTAACTCTGTCAGTTTTGGTCCGTTTTACTCCGAACAAGTTGCAGGAGGTACTTCACCTTCCACGCTATGCCACCTTGTATACCCGGCGAACTACTCGCGGTCGACCGGACGGCAGCAATGTATACGGTTTGCAAGCATGTCTGCCAGGATCCCTCTTTGCTAGACTGTGCACAACTACACACCCGTTTGCCCATGATGTCCGGGCCTCAAGGCAGGGCCGGAGGGGCATGATAGGTGTAGTCTCTCCAAATTGCAGCTTCTTCGAAGCGGCGTAGCGCACCCAATAGCATCTCCCGGAACTCCAGATTCTAGTATTATGTGTGGTTTCGCGTCGCAAACATTGCCGTCATTTTTCCCGAACACCTGCAGGACTTTGTATTGAAAGGTAGGGTAAGTCAGGACATTAGGCAGGGTAACCTGATCCTGAGGATAGGGTAACCTTGCCCGCTGGACAAGGAGACTTTACCATGCTACCCTGCCTATTCCGCTACCAGAGATAGAACTTTTTGACCTTTGCCCTGTTACCCGGCCTAGCAAAGTAACTGCCTCTTCAAGGTCCCTAAGTACCCTGACACCGTCCCCGGGCATATCCAAGTCCCTAGGTACTACGGCTGGCTAGTTCTGTTGATCTCAGATCCTGGGCCATCGGGTCTCCATGGGTCTAGGTCGTCCCTGCTGGCCGGGTCCTAGCAGTTTGCCTCCAGACTGCCTGTATAGGTGTGGGTTCCGGCTGCGATACCTCATGTATGCTGGGTCATTGCATCACTCCACTCTTCTGTACACTCCATCCCGGACCGCCAGCCTTGTCTCTTATTTCCCCGACTCGATTCCCCCAACACCCTATGGTCCCTGCGCTCAGACGCATGTCTTTGGTGGAAATCCAAAATGCCCTGTAAGCCTGTCCCTTCTAGCATCTCAAAGGGCTCCCATGAGTTCTCCCCTGCTCCATAGCCTTCCCAGGAAACCAGGTACTGGACGAAGCGGGAAGGAAACTTTGGCTTTGTCCATCGTACCAGGGACTGTCCAACACGGCTTCCCTAACGTAACTAGGCTCGTTGTCCACAAGTTCCGCGGCAGGAATCTCCTTGACACCGCCTGATCCTGGAACCTCATGATAGGGTTTCAGCAGCGTGACATTAAAAACCGCATGAGAGCTGTATCAGGCGGGCAACTGTGGCTCGTATACTCGCGTACCTACCCAATGTTTGACCATGAAGGGGCCAAACATAGGCTGGTCCGGCTTCCCCATCGGACTCTTACCACGGACGTTCTCCCTGTTCAACATGATGCGGCCTGCTTTCTTAGCCCGTCCCACAGCCACATCCTCCCAGGTAACATAGTCCGGTGATGGCAACCTTTCCTGGTCGTGCCATTCCCATTGCCTTTCCTGTACCCTTTGGATCATTGCACTAATCTCCCTGCCAGGTTCCTTCCCATTACTTAAGGAAGAGCTTACTACAGGGGTGTCTTTCTTGATAATCAGAAACTACATCGGACGAGTTTGTCCGTGGATTAAACCCGTGGTTAATCTCGAACGGCGATGGTCTGGTCGGTTCCAACATGGAGGTGTTGTACGCATATTCTACAACCGGCGATAGCGAAACCCAATTATCCTGTTACTAGGAACAGTAGCTCTGCAAGTACTGCTCCGGTGTCTGATTAACCCTCTCAGTTTGCGTGTCAGTCTCGGTGTGCAACCCAGTCGAAACATTCCGTTTCACTTGCAACCTGTAGACCAGACTCATCCAGTACTTAGATGTGAATCGGCTATCTCAGTCGGAGATGATGGACTCTGGAAGTCCATGAAAGTGCTAAACCTACTTCAGGAATATTAAGGTAAGCTACTTGATCAGTACCTTTTTTTTTTGTCATTTCGTTTGTTTATTAACTAGGTACAAAGAACGCATAAACCTCGTGGTATGGTGATAAAAACCTCCAACTACAGTCCGACCACCGGCAAGAAGCCATGGAAAACCCTCTGGGGTATAAAAACCTGGACCCCCAGTGATGGGGCTGAATACAACGAACCCAAAACCTCCACAGACACGCAGCACAAAGGAGAACCCCACCCGACAGTGAGACAACAGTTAGATCCCCACAAATTAAAAACCCCTTGACCCTGAAAGGAGAAAAATGCCCCACACTCTCCCACCCCTAAAGCAAATACCTTGTACTCCGGTACCAACCCCCCCTGATCTCGCCCCTACCCTGGTGTGGAGCAGGAAACGACGAGGAGGCACACAGCTCAGGTAAACAGGGGGCAACAGTGGAGCTAGGATCCCGAGGGGCCAAGGATGAAAGCACCGAATCCCAAGGGAGGAGGACAGGTCGCGCCGTGTGGCAAGTGAAGCTGACCCCATGCCCGGCGGAACACAGAGTAGATGGCAGTAAGGTGCCAGCTGCGATATGGATGACTCCCATAGAGAAAGTCAGAGCCGGAAGGAAGAGGCAGAGGGGATGCTAGCACAGGAGAGGGGATGCCAGCCGGAAGGTGGATGATGGCGCAAGCAGCGTCAGAGCCGGAGTGAGAGGTCGCCAGCCGAGGCCAGCTTGGAGCGGGCAGATAGAAGAGCTGCCGCATGGTGAGGAGGTAGGGCCCCGA
>PYWC01000012.1:2764779-2787902 GCA_003182015.1 Tuber magnatum
AGGAGGTCCTCCATTATTCGCATAAATGTTGCTGGTGCATTCATGTCTCCTTGGAGCATCACCTTACTCACAAAGCCTCCGAATGGGGTTTTGAATGAGTTGAACTTAACACTGTCTTTCTCCACAAGTGTTTGGAAGTATGCATCGCTTAGGTCAATCTTACTCCTGAATTTTGCTCGCACTATTCTGTTGAGGATCTGCTGTTGATTTGGAATTGAAGGGCTATCCATGATGGTGTTATCATTTCTTACTTTCAGATCCACCAGGGGGCGGATCCTCCCATCTGATTTGGGTTGTACAAACATAGGTGCCGCCCCGGGAACTTCCTGTCGTACAATTACTCCACTTCGTGATTTCTCATTTATCCAGTTAATGAGTTTTTCTTTGTAGGCTTCCGGGATTGAGTAGGTTGGTTGGTTCCATAGGTCGGTTGGATCCTTTAACTGAATATGGTGGTTAATCTTACCTACTAGGGGTAGCGTTTCAGGGACCTTGTCAGGGAATACATCCCTGTATTCTTCCAACAATGTTTTTGAGGTGGCGTCTGACAAAGCAGCAAGGATTTCCCCACTTGTTGGTTTGCATAGTACCCGTAATCTGTCATCTGGGAATTCCACTGCTGTGTCCCCACACCTGATCAGAGCATTATGTCTTTTCAGGAAGGGCATTCCAATCAGGGCATCGTATTTCGCCAAGTTACCCACCAACATCTGCTGATTTGTCTATTTCTTTTTCCCGATTCCTATGGTCAGTCCACATTTCTTGTGCCTTGAGGAATGGGATCCTTTCACAGCCATATTGACTGTTGTTGGTTAGGGTAGTGGTTCTGTTGGGATTCCATGGGCAGAGATAAAGGTGGCGCTAATTATGTCGCAGCCGATTGTTCACATGTCAAATAGTACCTTTGCTGGCTGGCCTTCTATGTAGATTGTTCCTTCAAGAGCGTCACAGGGTTTGATTGCCAGCGTCGGTTGTGTTCACAGGCTTCCCATTTCCCATGAGTTAATATCCACTGCGTCATATTCAGTTGCTTCCATGTGATTCGTGCTTGTTTCCTGCTGAGCGGCCTTTCCTTTTCCTTTTTTGGAAAAGCAATCCTTTGCGTAGTGCCCCTTTTTCCCGCATTCAAAACACGTGCCGTCCTCGCGTCGCTTCGGTTTCTTGTCCTTCTTGTCCTTGCGGTATGGTTTATCCTTCTTCGTATTGTCCCACGATGATGGCCCTTTGCTATTCCTTTGCTGTGGCACATGGGTTCGGTACACCCCTGTTTCTTACAGGATAGCATCCTTCCGTTCGGCTCGCTTGACTATCTTATCAAAGGCATCACCATTCTCCTCCATGGGTTCTACCTCCTGACGTAGTCTGGGATGCATTGCTTCATACAATCTCTGTTCCAGCATATACTGAGATACTATTCCAAAAGGCAACCGTCCATGATACATCAAGAGATCCGTCGCGACCAGGGTTATTCTTTCTGTTTTGCCATTTCTGACTGGCTGGATATCCTTGAACTTTTTGTATAGTTCTTCCGTGTTTCGCGAGGATTGGAATCTTTCTCATAAGTACTTTATCAGGATCGTTCCTCGGATCTTTTCCCCACTCTCATAGTGGTTCATTGCTTGGTGGTATGCTTCCTCTGCCTTCCAGGTACAGAAGCTACCAAAGTAAGCTCCGCTTCCTTCCTTAGTTTTGTCCACTCCATGTAGGGTAAGGTATTGCGAAGTTGTTATGACCCACTGGTCAAATACTTCAGGTTTAAGGTCGTCATTTTCGCCCGAGAACGTCGGTGGCAGTAGGAGTTTGATTTTAGGTCCTGCTCGCCCGGCGGATTCACCTTCAGACATATCGTGTTCAGACTCTTCGTTACTCGAACTGTTGTCTGAGGAGCGATCTGGATCTTCGCTAGGGTTATCGTCCAGTGGCTGCTTCGCTACCAAGTGATCTGATCCTTCTTCTTCGCTTTCTTCCTTCTTAGGTGTCCCGATAGGTATGCTGTCTTTCTTTGGTGGTTGCGCCGGTCCCTTTCCTTTACTGGGGCAGGTGGGAAATAGCCCAGGAAGGGTGGTTGCTGCCTTCACTAATTCGTCCGTCGACTCCCTGACGGACTGCTTGGCCAAGTCTCGCGCTAGTTGTCGTTCTGCCTCATAGATCAAGAATTCCCTCTTTGGCCCTATCCGTTTCTTGGGTTGCCTTTTCTTGGTAAGACCTTGATGTGGGACCTGCTTCCCACTTCGAGTCTCTAATGACTCAATTGTGTCGATTTGGTGGAGCCGAACTTCTCGCGGTTATGCCGCTCCCGGATGCTGGCTTTGCTTATCGGACTTTTCGCAGGTTGATCAGGCCAGGTCCCTACAGGTTTCTTAACCACTTGCTGAGGTTAAAAAAATGTAACGTGTCCGGGCCAGGCCCTAGTCACGTAGCGGTACGATAGGAGCAGATGGCTTCGTGATCAACACGAAGCGAGCGCTACTTGCTAAAGGAGGCTTCGAGCGGGGTGTAATAGGAGATCAAAGAAGTAACTATTCAACCAAGTATATTTAAGAATACTGTCTGTCGAAGTCTGCTGTTTCCATCGCGGGAATCAGCGGTCTTTAAATACAGCATATCGCTTATCTCCAGTATGAGCGATATTGCAAAACATTGTGTGTATCAACCGATAGCACACGAAACAATACAAGTATCAAATGATACTTACGAAACCAAAGATAAAACATTTTGTGTATCAACCGATAGCACACGAAACAATACCAGTATCAAAAGATACTATGAAACCAAACATAAAACATTTTGTCTATCAACCGATAGCACACGAAACAATACAAGTATCAAAAGATGCTATGGAACCAAACATAAAATCCTAGTAACCCGTAGCGGTTACAGATATACCCAAGGTTTTGTGTTTGGTTTAACAGTATCACTTGATACTTGTATTGTTTCGTGTGCTATTGGTTGATACACACAAGGTTTTGAAATATCGCTCATACTGGAGATGGGGGATAAGTTGTATTTAAAGACCGCTGATTTCCCTGATGGAAACAGCAGACTTCGACGGACAATATTCTAAATATACTTGGTTGACCGGTTACTTCTTTGATCTCCTATTACACCCCTTCGAGGCCTCCTTTAGTAAGCACCGCTTGCTTCTCCTTGATCAAGAAGCCATCTGCTCCTATCGCACCACTATGTGATTAGCGCCTGACCCGTACATGTTATATTCAGGGTCCTCAAGTATTCCTGATCCTGTTGTATCACTCCCTCCAGTTGATCCAAAAAGGAAGACTGCAGGCAAAACTCTTGGCAGACTTGCAACACCTGTGGTTGCAAGATGTCGCGTTCCTGGCTCCCAACCCATTGTCCGGGGCGAAAAAACAACTGTGGCGTAAAATCACTCCCCCCATTAGGGCTGCAGTCCCTTTGCCACGACCCCGCAGTGGCCTTCTCATTCAGCCGTCCTTCACAGTAAACCACCTTGGAGTTAAACGGCTGTAGGAACTCAGCCCAGCGCTGCTGCCTGCGGTTAAGGACCTTGGTACTATTGGAGTACTCCAAATTCTTATGATCTGTATAGATCACCAATTTGTCTGTTACCAAGCATAGCAGATGATCCCCTTCTTTTAATGCTGCCACGATAGCAGTCATTTCCTTATCATGGACGTCATAATTAATCTCTGCTGGGTGAAACTTCTGACAATGATAGGCCACGGGTTGCCATCTCTCATCTTCACAAAACTGGGGGAGGATGGCTCCTAGTGCAAAGTTACTAGTATCGGTTTCCAGCCTGGTTGGCCGCTGAGGGTCAAAATGTGCTAGGTTAGGTTTGGACATAAACACTTCCTTCACATGATTGAAGGCCTGCTGGCAAGCAGGTGTCCATTCCCATCGGATATCCTTCTTCATCAAGCCCATCAGAGGTTTTGCTATCTCGCTGGAACCCTACCTGAACCAACAATAGAAGTTGGCAAAGCCCATCAAGCTTTGAACGTCCACGACGCATGTCAGAGGTGCCCAATCCCTTACTGTTTGCACATTTTCTGACAACATAGCGATCCCCATATCGGAAATCTTGTATCCACGGAATTCAACTTCCCATTGGTGGAAACTGAACTTCTTCATGCTTACGCATGGTCTTGCTTTCTGCAACTTTTCCATCCCTCTTCTCAGGAGCGCTACATGCTCTTCCCTGGTCTCGGAGTAGGTCAGGACGTCATCCATGTATGCAATGACCTACTCATCCAAGAGGTCACGAAAGACCTCCTTTATCATGCTTTGGAAGGTTGCCGCGGTATTTCATAACCCAACCGGCATTGCCATGTATTCATATGGTCCATATCTACAACGGAAGGCCATCTTCCATTCCTCACCTTCTGCCATCCTCAGAAGGTAGTGGCCGTTCTTCAGGTCCAACTTAGTGAACACAACGGCCTTTCCCAGTCGGTCTCGGAGTTCATTAATCAAAGGTAGAGGGTACTTACTCTTAACCACGATTTTCTTTAGCCTACGGTAATATATCACCAACCGCTGGGTGCCATCTGGCTTTGGTACAAAGAGGATAGGGGCTGCTGCCGGAGAACCGGATTGCTGTAGCTTCCCCATTTAGCGTAACCCATTGAGACATGGACAGAGTACCTTAAGCGCCTTTTCCGATAATGGATAGATAGTCCGAAACGGAGGTTGAGTTCCTGGCTACAGCTCGATCGTATCGTCATACATCAAGTTCTCCGATAATGCCTCCATCCGTTCTTGACTGAAGATATCCCCGTAGTCCTTACACTCTGGGAGTGGCTTGATCGTAATGTCAGCACCTTCCTCATCGGAGAATTGCACAATTCCCAGCAGGTTCACATTACTGGGATACTCAGCTAGCAGTTTTTCGCCTGACATAGATACTAAACACACCGGCTCTCCTAGGCAGTTAGCCTTACAGAAATCTGAGTGCCAGGTTAGTGATCCTGTTTTCCAATCTATGTCTCGGTTATGGTCCTTCAGCCATGACATAGGTAGGTACCCATCCACCTTTCTGTCGGGCATGTCTGTGACCTCAAACCGCATCTCATTGGGGTGGTCGCCTATCTTAATTTCCCATGACTTGGTATACTGCAGACCTGAACCAGGAATGTGATTCCTGCTTGAATTGCTTACCAGCACATGTACCTTTCGCCGTATACAGGGCGCCTGGGTCTCTTTAACCCATCGGCTACTAAGCACTCGCCCCGCAGCTCCGCTATCCAGCAACAAGAGCGCTTCCACGCTTACTGGTCATGCTCTAATCTTCCAGTCTAGTTTCACCCGCAGGTGGATAGACTTGGTGTGATGAGGCAAGTTGTCAGGTTTCTGCCTCTTCGCTTGTCTCAGGGTTTTAGTCATCTTGTATTACTAATTTGGGATCTCTTGCCTTCTGGCACAAGAGCAGCCACGACAGGTCGGTAAATATTTAGGGATTGGAATACCCTGTGTCACAATCGCTAAGGTGTTTACTATCACCCCAGCATAATTTCGGCTACTAAACCCTCCTCAGGTAAACTTGGAAATAACCCTCTTATTTGATCAAGTCCTGCCTGAACCAATTCTCTCTTATACTAGGGATAACAATTTTCCTGAGGTTGCTAGAGGTCCGCCATTGGACCTGTTCCCAGTGAGGCAACACAGTAGTTCCGCAATGTTGAGCGTCTCCTCCAGCAAGACCTCGCCCAGCCTCAACCGAAACAATGTCCTAAGACACACCCATCCAGCCAAGGAAATCCAGAAAGAAATACTTATAACTAGAACAAAGCAAATAACCAGAAACCCAACAAATGAGAGATCACCCAGTCCAACGCGTATGGCCCCAAACATCTACCTCCCAACACCCCGTGGGTGTAGTCAGTATTATGTTTGTCCAGGCAGTAGAGGGGTACTTGCCCATCGCGGAACCACTTCTTAGGTTCTTGTATCCACCCCTCGTGGGACTATGGATACGGGTTGGCGAGGTTAAGCCGTATTAGCAGAAGGGGTTCTTACCTATTCTGAGCCGCCAGTATCAACCTCCATTGTCTGAGGTGATGCCCAGCAGACTTCCAATATCATTAAAGAGGAGCCCAGGAGTGTCACTTCAATGCGCTTTAGCCGCTTGTCCGTACCCAAAGGCTCACTTACCGGGGCTGCCTGTTTCAACCCACGAGCCTGCTTGGAGGAACTGACGACTGGGGACGTCGCGGTACACTTTCTCCAGAAGTGTCCAGTTTGTCTGCATTTGGTGCACTGGTTGTGCTTCCTCCGACATTCGGTCAAAGTCAATGGGATCTCCTTATGCGTAATTGTATACTCAGAGGTCGCCAGCTTTGCCTGTATCCCCGCATTGAAATTAGTTGGTTTGGCAGACCTCTGGTTCTGTCTGCCCAAACCTTTTTCCTTCTTCTTGAACCTGCCAGACATCGAGGATCTATTCTCCTTCTTATCGACTGGCTGAGACTGCGGTGCGGGGTAGATGACCCGGTCACTAAACTGGTTGTTTTCCTCCAGTTTGTGCCCCACCTTCCACAGGTGATAAAGGTTCCCATTCAGGTCGGTCAGATGTGGCCCCTTAAGTGCCCACACATTACAAACCTCTTGAGTAATGCCTGATCGAACCTTGTCTCGTACCTGCACTGGATCTGTTTAGCTAAGCTTATAGATGGAGGGAAGGACCTTGTCCAGGTACTTATCGATATGGTGTGGCTTGATCACGATGTCTCGCCACTTGAGGAGGGATCGATCTCGCTCAGCCTTGTCTCCGCCGAAGCTTCATTCCCGCCATTCTGAGAACCCTTTCCATGTTCGCAAAGGGTTGCTGTCCTTTGCAGCAATGCCAGTACACTTGGCCACTTCCTTGTTGATGTGCCCCTGCAACCCCAGATACCATGCCCTGGCTAACTCTTCAAGAAGGGGGATCACCAAGTTTACCGTATCAATATTGGTCAACTTGCAAGCTGCAAAGTACCCGAATTAGACCTCTACCAAGGTCAAGAAGCTCTCGAGTTCTGTATCTTTGCCCTTGAAGGGAGGGATACCACTCCGCTTTTCCGGCTTCTTCTACTGGTGTCTAGGTATAGGCCTAGAGGCCGAACCCGTACCCCTCAGGGCTCTTGCTAGCCTCTTGGCCCGCTGGTCCCAGCGTCCTTTATTGTCATTGCTCCAATCATCCTTGCGAGCAGCGAGGGAGGGGGTCAAATCGAGAAGGGAATCTCCATCATCATCATTATCCGAGCTGTCATGGTCCAAGTCCCCTGGATCTCCACCGGCTCCTGCCATACCACCTCCAGGTGGCGCATTTCCGTCCCCACTACCTTGGGCATTCCCGCCTTAGGATGCCCGGGGTCTATCTTACCCAACAAACTGTTCCTCCTAGCCCTCCTGGGTCCCAACCTCTGGGGGGCTAGCCCCTGCTGGTCCTGGTGCCGCTGTTGGAACAGGGCGTCGCCCACTCTCAGGAGTTGGGTTAGGCGCTGCATAGGTTATCAGTGGAAATGACTGCAGCTCTGGGCAACTCAGAGGTTGCATTGGGGGGCCAGCATGCCTCCTTGACCCACAGTACCCACACATTGGTGGTTCCTCTCCTTCCTTCTGCCTTCTTGTATGCCTCACCGGCATTCGCACTTCCTTCCTACACCCAAAGGAGTGCTAATAAATCCACTCCATCCAGGTTTCTTCCAACTTACAGCCCGACAGACAGACCTCGTCTTGGCTGTCCGAAACACCACTTGTCATGGTGGAGAGGCTGGGGGGAAGAATTGGTTTTGAGGGCGGCCAGGGAATAACTGGTGCCCAAGGAACTCCGCAAGCTGATGTTCCTGGTCCGGGGATAGGAGTCCCCATTGACGGAGCTTCAGATTCTCGCTCCTGATAGCGCCGTACATGTGCAAAGAACCCAGGTGATGCGGCACCCATTGGATGGAACCCCAGAGTAGCTGAAGACGGGGTCAGGAAGGGGGCAGTAGGAGATAGGTCAGAACTACGGACTCCTGGAGTAGGGACTGGTAGAGGAGTGGGTCCTAGGGCAGCTATGGGAGGTGCAGGAGTTGCAACTGATGGTGTTGCGGGAGGAATGATAGGGGCAGGGGTCAGACGAGGAGTTGGATCAGGCATATCCGGGGCTGTAATACCCTTCGGTTTGGACATCTTTTTCCTTACTTGAGGTCGATCAGTTGGTGCGACTGTCGGGCTGCCCGAACGACTGCCGGCAATTGAGGGAGGGACCGACAGGGAGCCTGTAGATGCTCTTGAGAAGGAGGCGGTATAGCTGGGGCCATCACCTTTCTGGCTTTCAAACATCCGTATACCGACTGTGCTCGGGTATGTCCTCCACTGGTCGTCTCTGGCTCTCCAGGCCAATTCCATACCGAAGTTCTCTAGCCTGGTATGGATGAGCGGGAGTGGGAGCATGGCCTCTAACATCAGTACATCATTCTCGGCAGCAATAGTATACCCTCCTTGGCAAGCCTTTTCCCATGCTACCATCCGAGTCCTTACTGTGTACTAATCCCCTATCCTTTGCGGGTATGCCTCCTGCTGCACTTTCATCCATTCCACCGCTGCCGTAGTGATCTGCTTTTGGAACACCTGCTGCTGCAGGGTGTTCCAGTTCCTCAGCTTCCACTTTGCTTCGTCAATCGACGTGGCTACCTCCCAGGCGATGTAAGGTTCAACGAACTCGCTAAACGGGACCCCTTCTGGTGGGGGAGAGGTCAGGTGCTGGCCAAGAGCAGGGTCTTTGAAGAATGAAAGCACCGCCACATGAGAGTATGTAATCATGCGATCAAGGCAGTCAACTGGTAACTAGATAGGGGCGGACTGTAAAAGGAACTAGTGACCGTCCCGTTCAATACTGCGCACATCCCCGCCAGCCGAAGCGCGAAACGTGTTGATGGCATGTTTGTCAAGATCAAGGTCTAAATCCGCGTTGCATTCCATTCTGGCTCGAAGTTCGGTACTAGCCATTGCGCTTTCCACCCTGGGCTACTTGTTCTAAACAAGGTTACCAGTATTCAGGCAAGGTCAGTGCCGCAGGTCGAAAAACAATTAATAACAAGAGGGGTTAAGCGAGGAGGTTACTTAACGATAGACTGTAACAGGGGCTCCCCTAGGAAGATGGATCCCAAGGGGGCGAGAGCACTGAACAAGTTCAAACTTTTCGCCAAATGTTTACAAAATGTACGAGTAAAGTAGAGGGTAAAACTTAATGTCGTTAAGCCTGACGCTGCACTCAATTAAGCTCTCGCAAGGATTGATTGTTGGAGTTGGAGAGTTCCCACATAGACGTTCTTGTAGTTTCATTTTATGCCAGAAACTACCCCATCAGTTTACTGCGACTATTCAAGCATACCCTTCCCTGCTAAGAGTGGTCCGACATGTCTCCCAGCACACCCATCGTGCATGCAAGTGTCGACACACTCTGGTCGGCGTTCACCTCATGCCCGTATCGTTTCTGCGACACATTCTCAATCTAGCCGCCGGAGTGAAAACCTGGTCGCATCGGTGCCTTGCCCGTGGCTAACCTTTAAGGCACCGGATGAACAGGACTATCTATGACACTCTTCCCATATGCAGTGGTCTCTACTTGACCCCTGAAGCTACCGCGAGCCGTTTATCTATCTACTATTTACGAGTCTCTGGCTTCCGGTGTTCTCCGCATTACCCGGTGGTCTGGCAGTGATCCAATGGGCGCTACCCATGACCACCGCCTCGGATCCCCCTTACCTGTGGTAGAAACCATGCGTTTAGTGTCTCTGCACTTCCCTTTCAGATCCTATGGCATTGGGAGCATGTTCCGGCTTGGTAGGTGTAAAACTCTCCCAGTCACCCGGGCACCACGCGTGACTACCTTCGGGACCCCCATGGTTAACTCCCGTGAACTCTGTCAGTTTTGGTCCATTTTACCCTAAACAACTTGGTTGAGGTACTTCACCTTCGACCCTCTGCCCTCTTATTTATCTTGCGAACAGTTCACCGGGGACCGGACAGCAGCGACGTATACGCTGTTGCAAGCTGGTCTGTGAAGATCCCTCTTTGCTAGACTGCGCACAACTACACACGCGTTTGCCCATGACGTCTAGGCCTCAAGGCGGGGCCGGAGGGGCATGATAGGAATAATGTCTCCAATTTACAGCTTCTTCAGAGGCTGCGCATCTCGCCTAATAGCATCTCCCGGAACCCCAGATTCCCGTATTACATATGGTTTCACGCGACAAACATTCCGGTAATTTTTCTTGAACTCCCTGAGGGACTTCGCATTGAAAGGTAGGGTAACTCAGGACTTTAGGCATGGTAAACTGGTCCTGACGGTAGTGTAACCTTGCCCGCTGGACAAGGGGACTTTATCATGTTACCCAGTCCCTTCTGCTACGGGAGATAGACCTTTCCGACCTTTGCCCAGTCACCCAGCCTAGAGGGGTAACTACCCCTTCAAGGTCCCTAAGTACACTGGCACCGCCCCCGGGCATATCCAAGTACCTAGGAACCTCGGCTGGCTAGTTCTGTTAATCTCGGATGCTGGGCCATCGGGTCTCCGTAGGTCAAGGTCTTCCTTGCCTGCCGGTTCCTACCAGTTCCCCTCCAGGCTGCCTGTATGGGTGTAGGTTCCAGCTGCCATACCTCATGTATGCTGGGTCATTACAGGCCCAAAGGAGCTCCCCAAAGTACAATGGTAGATCCTGAACACATATAAAAGAAACCCTAAAATTCCTAATAATATGAAATAATGAAAGAAAAGCATTCTTGCTCCTTCCGCAATTTTGCTATACTACGTCTAAGTTCTGTCCGCTCATCTCGCATCTTCCACAATTCCTCACCATTATTGGCCAATGGCCTAATTTGCGAAATTGCTTTCACTAACACTAGCTAGGGAAGCCATTTACTAGTCACATCACACTTTTGCCTCCTTCTTCGCAGGAACACTTTTCTCGTAGTCTCAAACTTTAGCACAGGGGGGATCTTCACCAGCTGCATAATTCACCGGAGTTGTCAGGCAGCAGCCCAGGATTTTCTTCTTATAACCATGATATGCAGTTTGGTGCCATTTCTGATTGGCTTTGGCATACAGCCTCGAATGCATTGGACAAATATCTACCATCTCGACATAGCCCATCGTTGGGCATCCAAATTTCCAGTACTACGTACAGACATTCAGGTCAGACCTTTCCAAAATACTGGTACTTTCCTAGTACCTCGCCTATACTTATATACTTGATCTATCTTGTACTACAAAATAGCAGAAACAAAAGTCTGGTACGAGGTAAGGACGATCTGATTTTTATTTGGGAAGATGTTCCTAATTTATAATATTGAAGGTAAAGAAATCGCTCTATACTGGTAAGCCACAATTATTACTTTTTGAAGCTTTGAAAAGCCAGCCAGCTATAGTTCAAGCCATTCAAAACATGTACTAGACCCATCAATTTCAAATTCTTCAGGCTTCATGAGAATCAATATAAATAATAAAAGAAGAACCTCTTTATTATCCTTCTTTATCTTCACTTTCAGAAACAGGTTTTCCTTTCTCATTTGTACTGATTGTCATGAAGTCTTAAGAATTTGCAATTTATAGGTCTGGTACATGTTTTGAATAGCTTGAACTATACAAAAAAATATACCAATTAACCGGTGTCTGGGTGTCAACCGTAAATGATATCTGGTGACATGATCTTCAGAATACACAGAAATAGAGCATTGAGAAGGAAGACAATGATATCAGCAAGTCGTTCTCCTTGCTTAAATTAATTTCAGCCAAGGTTTTGAACCCAAATATTAAAAGTGAAAGACGGGTACACTTAGCAAGAAAAAACTGAATTATCTCATTAACATACCAAAAAGAAATTTCATTACAAGAAGGATGAAGGTCCTCTAGACCTGTCAAGAGTTAGGATTATTTCATATATGGAATGAGACAAGATTTAACGCTAGGGTAGAGCATTAGCTGGAAGCTTATATGGTGGAATTTAAATTTATTATAAATTTAGAATGCAAACAAAGTGTATAGTAAACCTTGAACTCAGAAGAAGAAAAAAAGAAACTGCTGGAAAGTATATACTAGCCTATTATTATCCTACTTTATTGACCTATTCTATAGAAAAAAAGACCTGAAAAGAAGAAAAGGATTAGAGAAACTATATATTTACTAATAAAATATCCATAGGTATCAGGACTATATTTGAGCTCAATCGTGTATAAAGAGAAACAAGTGACAAATGGCATAATGACTGTATAGACACAAAAAGAAACAAGGAGAACTACTGATATGCTAGAGAATAGTGATATGGCAATAGAAGAGACGTTTTTATGTTTGGGTAGTAGAAACTTCAGAGAAGAGGGAGCATGCAACTCAAGCGATTGCAAGACTGGTTAAGAGTTCAGCAGAGGAGGAGGAAAGGCTAAATAGCCAGCAGTGGAGTTTAGAAGCGTAGAAGCTCCTGTAGGAGAAAGAGTTAAGAGAAGCATGACAAGTACAAGTAGCACTAAAAGTGATTGCGAAAAAGGTAAAAACAACCCAATTGCAAAAGGAGAAAAAATATGGAATAAAAAAAAAGTCAAACATGTAGATGGAACGGGGGTAGGTGCCTAGTAGTATGTCTGCCAAGTCTGTGTTCCTGTTCGGTTGTCAACATGTAGGAAGTAGCTGTTAGTAAATCCTACAGTTTGTGCTATTCAAAACGTACACCAGGCTGAAAATATGGTATTACATCTGGCTGTACAAAATTAAATACCAAGTCTAGGTTTTGTTGGATATTAAGGTTATAGGTTTCAATGATAATAAGGTTGTAGTAAAGAAACAATTGAATTATAATACATGTAACAGCACAGAGAGGGTAATAGTATTATAAATACAATGAATCTTAACTCTAGATTATTCTATCTCACTTGCATCAGATACTCATCTATGACATTTATATTTGTACTTTACTGATGCTTCAAATTCTGATAAGCCATATGTGATATCTTGACAGTATACATCTCTGATTCTTTGTTCTCTCTGGGCAAATTTCCAAATTAGTAGATCAGAAACAGAATCCAAAGCAAGGAGAATAAGATGTCGTAAGCTCTTAATATTATACCTACAGTTATTGCATGTATAGTATTCGGCTGCACCCCATATATACTGTAAAAAGTTAACCCCGTAATGAAACCTTGGATAGAAAAGAACCTGGTAGTTTAGTACCGCAATTTCTTCCTGCAACTTATGCCTCTCATTTTGGAAATTAGGTTGATTTGCAATTATTGACCATGCACAGCATTCACCACCAAGGAGATGTGTTTTGAGAAGCTTGTCAGTACATGGTTTTCTACATTGAAGCCAAAGCCCTCTGTGCCAGAGGCCCCTCTCCTGCATGCCTGGAGGGAAAATAATGAGTATATAGAGTAATTTCAATCACAATCTGTATTTAGCTTGGAATCATCGTGGCATAGAACACATTAATATTAGTATTTGAGGGTATTGTGTTGTTTTGAGCTTTTTGAATTGAGAGTATGCCAGCAAGTGCAATTAGGGTCGTTCCCGAACAGGCCCTAAATACATACCCACTATTTCACAAAAAAAATGGGCATTTTCCCCTTGTAAAATATCCCCCTTGACAAGCATCTTATCGCACCCCCGAGTACTCGTATGGTACACCTCAAGAAAACCCTATTAATATATGCAGGTATACCACCTGAGTTTTGTATATTTTCCAAGTACTGGTAAGGGGGCTATGCTAATCCAGGACTTAAGATGAGTGAATTGGTGGCAAGGTTTTCAAGAACTCTCAAACCACTATTCACAATTCATTGACCTTAGGCCTGGACTAGCACAACCTCCCTACTGGTAAAATCTACAAAACTTAGGTGCTGTATTCTCCGTAATCCCAGTCCTTTCATCAACAGAAAAAAGGAGCAGTAAAGAAATACATGGAGGCTATACGATTTTTTGATTTTAGTTGGGACGCGAGCTGTTCGCGTTGACTTGCACAATCCATTTTTTATTTTATTTCTGGCTCAAAGACTTGCATGCGGTTCACGCTATGGGATACCTGTAAAACCATAATCCCAACATATGAGGTACATAAAACAAAAGCAGGAAAACAAAATCCCTTCCATCGCCAAATATGACTAACTCGATTACCGTGCAGAATTGAGCTCTCAATTGTACTCGAGGACGGTACGGTACTTGACCGTCATAGACATGCCGCAAGATTTTGGAACTGCGTGCAGTTACATAATTGGTGGGAACCTTGGCACGGTTAGGGTGTGAGCCAAGGTGCGGCGACTTCGTTGAGGACTTTTTGGCTAAGGCGGGGGGGGGGATGGTGGGACCGTCGGGAGCAAAGAGTAGTTTTTGTGGGGTTTTTTGTAGGGGTGTGACTGCGCCGACGCTTCACTCGAGTACGGTATGATACCGTAAAAACTCAAATAATTGGACGCCACACAAAGAGGTCAAAATAAGGTGAGAAAACGCGGAAATTGCATAAATCTGGAAAACATGTCAAAATCAGTAGATTTTGTGGATTATCAAACAACTCTATGGTCCAGCATTTTCCTTCTTTAGACTAGAGCATTGTTTGATAATCTGTGAAAGCTGCTGGTTTTGGCATGATTTCCAGCTTTATGCAATTTTCGCGTTTCCTCACCTTATTTTAACCTCTTTTTGTGCCGTCCAATTGTTCAAGTTTTTACGGCAGTTTAAGCAACAGGATCTGAAGGGATAAATGTGCCCAAGTGGAAAGTGGTCCCACCCCCACTACTACCTACTCAAAACAAATCGAAGCGCCAAGTGCCCACCCCACCAGTCCGCCAAGCAGTGCAGGTGCAGCAGAATTTAATACAAATCAATTATTTCTTAGTTGAATCTACTTTACAGCTCAGCAAAACCAAACAGTGGATTGCCCGATACATGAAACCAACACTCAAAGTAACAACAAATAAGAAGAAAAAGACATGGGTGGCAACAATGCCGGATTAATGGAGTAAAGAAAACTTGAGCATACAAAAGGAAGCAAAGAAAACTATGAGCCTGTTTTACCAAGCTCAAGGGGAACACGAGCCACAGATGGAAAATAGTCAAGATTTCGTATTGAGAGGAAAAAAGGGTGAACAGCCAAGAAATTGCCCAGATTGGCAAATCATGTAATGAAGCATAATAGACACCAAGAACTACGAAGAAATGCTGGTTCAAACCCACCACCGGAGTACCAGAAGGTACCACAAAGCAAACGATAGAACGTACAGACAACCGCATAGGTAGCCAGCTTCTAGATATTGCTATCCTCAAATTCCACCCACAAGAGCAAGGAAGGGGAAAAGGAAAAAAAGGAAGGGGGGAGGGAAGGGTCAGTTTGTCGCCAAACTACTAAAATATAAGAGGGGAGTCAAAGAGCAGGGGGGCGCAGCAAACAGATCAAACAAAATCAACCCCCCCTCTTATGCTATATATGCATTTTATCTCAGCATTTCCCAAATACCACTCGGTCCTGGCTAATGTTGCCGGTCTCCCACCTCGGTACGGCTTCGTCGTCCCACCAAACGAGGGTCATTGGCGTCAAGAAACCCCCCCACGTCTCCTCCGGACTCTTGCACTGCCGCGCCACTCCTAGCCTTAGCGCTTTGTGAGCGAGTTTCGGTTATATCGTGTTCTGCCCCAGATTGGTTCGCGCCACTGCTATCCGAGCCTGCTCTCTCCCTAATCTTTCCCTGGTCCTCCAGCCGCGTGAGGTATTTCTCCAAAACCTTTTCTGTCATCTTCTCCTTCAAGGGCCCCTCCGCCATGGGCATCCCCCAAGGCCAATACCATTTTCCATGGGAGCCTCGGGTATAAAACTTTGGTCCCCCCAGCCCGTTGAAGGCTTCTATCCAGACGCGGCAGGCACTGCAGCTTAGCTTGGAAACCCCAATGTAGCTAAACGCGGGGACATTGTCCCATGAATCACAATGTTTAGTTTGGAGGTACTGGATAAGCCCACATTCGCAGTGGACTGGGCACTCCCGTTCACACAACTTAAACTTTTGAAATAGCCTCCGTGCGTCTCCCGTCTGCCACTTGTGGTGCTCACCACACGCATCCTCCAAAAAGGACTTCCACTTCTCCTGCGATGTAGGTAATTTTACGATTTGAGCCTGGCCCGGGACAGCACAGACCGTCATGCGGTATTGCAAGGCGGACCGGAGGCGGGGAGAATGGGCAAATCCAAATAGAGATTCAATGTGGCGAGGTAGCGAAATCAGTTTCTCAAGAGCGCGTTGAAGCGGGAAGGGGTCTCCGGGAAGGTTGCCTAGTACAGAAGCGAAGTTAGGTTAAAGGCTAGGACGGTGAATGAAATAGGGAGCAGAAGAAGCATACCTTTTAACTCTTGGGCCAAGATGCTGCAGTCGCGCCCGTTTCCATCCGCAAGCACAATTTTTGCCTCCTTGTTGGCGTCCATGCTTTGCCAATACACTTCTTCCCATTCATCATCTGCGAGTTGGTTTTCAGAGTGCTTGGAAACTAGCTCTAGTGCCAACGCCAACGCAACCACAGCTTTGGACAGGTTCCGTTCAAACCCTTCTAGGCCAACGCCCGCGCGGTGGTTGTGCAACTCTTTCACGAAATCAGAAAGGCCCCCCCACCACTTCTTCACTCGCTTCATCTGCTTTTCCAGGGAATACTGGTATACGTCGCGAAATATCTTCATCTTCAAAGGCTGTGCCACCTCCAAGGGGATCGCTGGCGACAGCATCTGGTCCTCACCCAATCCCTCGGTCCCCTGGTCCCCACCCCATGCCTCCCCTCTCTGCTCCGCATACTCGTCTGATAGGGCCTGCAACTTTCTCCATATATCGTAGAGATGGTTAACAAGGCTATCCGCAACGTGTTGGTTCTCGGCGACTGTTAAGCGAATTTCTTTGGCACTGGGGTTTAATTGTAGAGCTATTGCGACGACTTGAGAATTTTCCCGGGAAACAGATATACTGGCAAGGGCGTCTAAGACGGGGAGGGTGCGAACGTTTGTTCCATGGTGATTGACAATGCCGGATGTGAGGTGAGAGGGAGGGTCGGGGCGGCGAGCAGAACCATCTTGCCCACTGCTGAATTCGTAGCTCATCAGAGCCACCAGGTGGTGCAGGTCGAGTTGGTTGGCCATGGCTCCGAATCTACCAGCCAAGGGGCAAACAGGATGTGTGGTGGGTGATTACTCGGACTAGTTATCGAAAGCATTAGCACCGCATCAAAGTAAGCGAGCCATTTAATCATACCGTCAATGATGGTAATCTAGCGCACCGTGAGAGCCCTTGAGATCCACTACCTCCGGCACCCCTGTAACGCTCCTGAGAAGGATTGCGATTTCCACAACGCGGTATAGGGCAGGCCCGCTAGACGGGTTGAGCCTCGTTGGCTGGTGTTTTTAGTTCTGTTGGTTGTCGAACAAGACCCTATCGTGGGTAAACCGGCTGATATCCGCTGATGATCTGAGAGCAGATTTCAAGAATTTTTCCAGCGTGACAGGAGTGAAAAGATTAAGGAGAGGAAAAAGACAAAGAGAAAAGGCTGGCAAACAAAGTGGTGACGATGTATAGGGGAGTTGTAGGAAGGGGAGGAGAGAAGAGGTTTTGGATGGATAAAGACGTAGTTCAACACCGTGCACTGAACAGAGAAGAGAAGGATAGAGAAAAGCAGGAGAAGAATGAGGGGGTGGAGGGTGGTGACTATGTCAAGAGAGAAGGAAGAGCGAATTGGAAAGTTGATGGGAAAAGGTGATGTTTGGGCGAGTGGAAAGAAGGCAGGCGATGTGAATGAGAAAGACCTGTGCCAAGACATATGATGTATCGGTAATCACATGACACCAATCTCCCTCTGCGCAGTATTTTTTTGTTAATTCCTAGAATTTATTTGCTTAAGGTGCAAACCTCCACTATAAGGACCCCAGGCTCCACCCCAACCACCCTGCCAAGACAAAGCTAGCTAAGACAGACCACCGATTGCCCCCAATTTAACCCTCAGATATGTCGGTCAAAAACCTCCTAGCGCTGGCCAAGGGAAAAACAAGCTGCCCCAAGTCCCTCTGGTCTGGGACCAACCGCACATCCCACACAAAGCAGGGTACCAACAAGTAGACAACCCAACCCATGTAGGCAGGAAGCAAGCAAGAAAACACCACCCGTAGTACATCATTTAACCAAAGAAACCAAATTCTAACAAAAGAAACCTTCTTAAAAAAATAACAATACGCCAGTTTTCACAACCCCCAGAGTCCCCTCAGGGGCATGCTGGTTAACGGGCAACTAAAAATTTTTCAATCAAGTTCATAGCAGGGACACCAGCTTGGCGATGCCAGGCCCTGTAGAGACATTCGTCATGGACAGGCCAAGTAGGAGTGCAGCCTAAGGCAGTACTATACCAACTATACAGTGCCAGATGTGCCAGCCATCGATATGTCGAAAGTCCGACCGTGCCAAATTAGGCCAAGAGGGACGAGAGTAGTTCGTGCCCATGTGGTTAAGGGACTGTTCAGATCAAATGGTTCCTTTCCGTTGGCCTATACAAATGACCTTTTCCTTCCTCTTTGAAATGGTTGCTGTGAAAAGGCTGTTCGCCATGTCCCTTCCATTTCAAAGTGGTAGCAACAAGATGGTTGCCATGGAGAAATAGGTGATGAAAAATTTTCAAAATTAATAACAAAGGTGAAAATTTGTCTTGTAAAATAATGTCTATAAAGGTTTTTTAGTTTGTATCTTGAACTATATTGACTATCAGCATATATTTCCATCAATCGAAATGGCTAATAATACCAATATACGTGCAGCTGGCAATGCTATCATCCAACGGCGAATCCAAATAGCTATTAGTACCGCAATTTATACCTGTTTCTTTTGTTCCAATCAGCAAGTATACACCTCGAGCCGCTCTGGACACTAATATATACAGGAGATTCTGCGCACGCATCCTAGATGTGTACTCAAAATAATTCAAATACCAGTTACCACTATATTAGACCTACGCGACTGGGTAGTAGAACGTGATCTTTTGGCATCTACATGTTATCTATCAGTTGAAGAACAATTGATTATCTTCTTATGGATTATAGGCCATGGGGCAACAAATAGAGAAGCTCAAGAGCAATTTCAACATGCTGGAGATACTGTTTCACGGTGAGTCATCTATATAATATTATTCCTTTCTTATTCCAATTCTTCTAAAGTATTTTGAATAAGTCACTTCTATCGCGTGCTACAAGCACTACTCTCCCTCTATGCAATCTTTGTTCGACTTCCTCCGAATAATATTCCTGCACGAATTTGCAACGACAGGGGAACAATGACACAATTTGGTGATGTATGAGGAGCAATTGACGGCACACATATTTTGGCTCATATTCCAACTCAAGAGCAAGCCCTATATCGAAACCGGAAGAGAGAAATTTCACAAAATGTCCTGGCTGGTTGTATTCTTGATATGTATTTCTTTTGTGTCTGCCCTGGTTGGGAAGGCTCAGCAAATGATGCAGGTGTGCTGGGAAATGCTGAGCTAAATGGATTTCCCTGGGAGAAAAATGCAGTTTATCTTGGAGATGGTGGATATGCACTCCGCAAGGGCTATCTAACACCATACCATACAGTTTGATATCACATTCGGGAGCAGTTGATTGCTCACCTATGCTATCAAACAAAAGAGGAGCTTTTTAAACTTTGCCATGCACAATTACGTAATGTAGTTGAGCGCAGCTTTAGAGTCCTACACCGTCGATTCCGTATTCTTAATAGAGCCCCCGAGTACAGTTTGGATACTCAAGCACAAATTGTGCTTATTGTATGTGCATTGCACAACTTTATTCGACATCGAGCCAAGGGAGAGGATGATGAATTTTTTTACGAGGTAGATTTGAATGGAGATGAAAATCCTAGTCATCAAGTGCCTACAATGGGTGGACAAAATGAGGCGATGGATGAAAGTGTATTAGTAGATGATATGAATGATATGATAGCTGGAAGGGATAGACGAGCAGCACAAATGTGGAGGCACTATGTATACTATCAAAATAATGTAAGATAGAACCTACGATTCTATACATTTTAGACTACATAGTCTGTAATTGATCTCTTAGCCACATTTCCTCATCCTCCCCACCATCTAATGCTACAAATATGTCCATCTTAACAGTATTCTCAAACAGCTTATACCCTCTTAGCATATCCTGGGTAGACCAGCCAACTTTTCCCCTATAGTTTTGCTGAAGTTTAGCTACAGCCTGCTGGATAACAGATGTTTCGGCTGGAAGAGAAATAGGAGTTGTGATCATTTTCTCAACAGCATTAACAAGACAGACTGCAGATGTATCCAAACATGGATGAACACGACCCAGCGGAGTAGATGGAAAGTCCTCCTCAATTCTAGTGCGTTTGCGAGAGTTCTCAGGAATAGAGAAATCTGTATCATTGGAATCAATCAATGGTGCATTCGGGAAGGAAGAAGGTATAGTGTTGGATTGAGTATTGCTGGATCCTGGGTATATCGCATGACGTCCTGTAGCCTGAACTTCATCAAACAGTTCATCCAACTCAGAAAGATTGCCCAATGGTCTATCTCTAAACTCTTGAATTGTAGGCTGCCGCTGAATTTCCATCTCACAAACTTTATCAGGAGCTGTAATAGTTCCTGTTAATGGTTCAAAACCAAATCCGCTCATCTTCTGCAGCCGTCCCCACACCTTCCACTTTCTTTTCAGCCCTTCTAGCTTTGCTTGACACTTCTCTCCAGTCAATGGCATCCCTTTTCCTGTACTTGCACGAACTGCATCTGACACTGCATTCTATACTTCCATCTTGAATCCGTCGTCTGACCTCTTTCCCTGTCTGACAGCCTGTGCCAACTCACGTACCAGAACTGTAGTCATTTCAGCTAACCAGTCAACAGCTCGTCCTGGTGGCTTTCTTTTTTATGGTTTTTGTGGTCAAAAGGATGAGGGTATATCGTCGTTATCTAGAATTGTGGTTGGATTATCTTGACTGCCAACAGGTGTAGATTGAGAAGAAGAAGTATTATTAAGTACAACTGGCTGAACAAGTTCCTCATTTGGTAACTGCTGATCAGAGATAACTCCAGGCCTAAAAAGATCATTCAGGCTAGGATCAATTGGTTGAGTATGAGATGTATTGACAGGTATACTAATATTTCCAAGCAGGTTAGTACTTGTAACGAATTTAATAAGACTAAGGGTAGTATATACTGGGAAGGTTGACCAGAGTTTAAGTCAGAAAAAATAAACTCTAGAGATGCATCCTCGTCGGAAAACCATTCAGATAAATCATCCATTGACACCATAGTGATAGCTAGAGGATTAGCTAGAGAGGTCGTGAGGGAGGTTTCTGGAGAGGCAGCTGGGGGGGTAATGAGGGAGGTTCCCAGAGAGGCAGCTGGAGCGGTAGCTGGAGAGGTTCCCAGAGAGGCAACTGGAGAGGTAGCTGGTGAGGTTCTTGGAGAGGCAGCTGGACGGGTAGCTGGAGAGGCAGCTGGAGGAGTGGTTGGAGTAGTTCCTGGAGAGGCAGCTGGACGAGTAACTGGAGAGGCAGCTGGACGGGTAGCTGGAGAGGTAGCTGGACGGGTAGAGGGAGAGATTCCCAGGGAGGTTGCTCATAGGGTAACTGGGGTAGTGTCCGGAGAGGTAGCTGGAGGAGTAGCTAAGGAGGTGTCCTGGGGGTAGCAGGAGGGATGCTAGACGGTGTAGCTGAGACCTGGGCTGTAGCTGGACTGGTAGTGGTAGCTGGAGGGGTAGTGGTAGCTCGAGTCATAGGGGTAGCTGGAGTGGTAGTGGTGGCTAAAGTCGTAGGGGGAGTCATAGTAGTAGCTATAATGGTAGTGGGAGGGAGTAGGAGTGGTATCCTGGAAGGACTTTCATGAAAAAAATTTCACCTAGCAACCAATTGTTGGCTGTAGCAACCAATGGTTGACCGTTACCACCAACCATTTCGGCCTGTCAAACCATTTCACAATAGAAAGGTAGCCACTTCGTCCTTTTTTGCTAAACAGGCTCTAAGTGAGGGGCCGCCACAACACAGAGGAGGAGGCGTGTTTAAAGTCCAACACCTAGTAGAGGCACCAAGGACCAGATACAAGAAGGGATGTGTGTTTCTTTTAAACCCAACCGATAAAATTTCTCGCTTACCCCAAGCCTATGAAGCCCCAAAGTTGGGCAAGGGAGGAGGATGGTGAGGGTGTGGTGGTGTTTACCCCTAACTCCACCTGCCTAAACAGGAAGGCGAAAATAGGGGTTGGGAAAACAGAGAAGAGGAAGCTTGATCTCTCTCTGACCCACTTGTCATCTATATTGTACTGGAGTTGTTGTCTTGGCATGTACAACTAAGAGATCCAAGCCCAACAACAACCAATAGAATAAGTGACTTCAAAAATGAAAAAAATTGTTGAAAAATTGGAAAGGGTAGATAATATATGGTAAAAGCATGAATTTTGTAATATAAATAAAGGAAATATTCAAAAGAAACTAGATAAATATACATAAGATAAAAAATCCAGATTGTACAATAAGGATTGGTAATCACCAAGAAGTTCTATACATATGTAAGGAGTGCTAAAGCTACAAAAACTATTGTATCCATTGTGTGAGCAAAAGTACTAGCAAGCAGTGTGTAATGACCCAGCATACATGAGCTATGGTAGCCGGAACCTACACCCATACAGGTAGCCTGGAGGCAAACTGGTAGGAACCGGCAGGCAAGTGAGTACTTGACCTACGGAGACCCGATGGCCCGGGCTCTGAGAGAAGCAGACTTAGTGGGCACAAATATTTAGGCACATGGCTACACCCGAGATTGGTGTCAGGGTACTTAGGGACCTATGAAGGGATAGATAGAGTAACAGGAGAAAGTCCACTTGTCCACTGGACAAGATTACCCTACCCTCAGGACTGGGTTACCCTGCCTTGAGGGTTGGGTTACCCTGTTCAAGGACCTGAGTTACCCTACCTTTCAATGCGAAGTCCTTCAGGGAGTTTGGCAAAAATGACTGGAATGTTTGTCACACGAAGCCATGCAGAATACCGGAATCCGGGATTCCGGGAGATGCTATTGGGCGAGCTACGCAGCTACGAAGAAGCTGTAAATTGGAGATATTATTCCTATCATGCCCCTCCGGCCCCGCCTTGAGGCCCGGACGTCAT
>PYWC01000012.1:2796652-2817682 GCA_003182015.1 Tuber magnatum
TCATAGTAGACAGATTTTCGAAAATGGCCCATTTCATACCCCTGACCACTGAGGTACCTATCAAGGAGCTTGCCTTGATATTCCTGAAGGAAGTCTGGCGCCTTCACGGACTCCCAGAGTCAATCATCTCCGACCGAGATAGCCAATTCACATCCAAGTTTTGGATGAGTCTGATGCACTTGCTGCAAGTGAAACTAAACGTTTCGACCGCATTCCACCCAGAGACTGATGGGTAAACCGAGAGGGTTAATCAGACACTGGAGCAGTACTTGCGTAGTTACTGTTCCTATAAACAGGTTGACCGGGTTTCGCTGTTACCACTTGCGGATTATTCGTATAGCACCTCAACATCAGAATCCACCAGGTTGTCACCATTTGAGATCAATTATGCATTCAACCCACAGACAAACTGGTTGGGTGTTGTGTCTGACAACCAAGGGATACACCCAAGTAGTGAACCCTTGGTTAAGGAATGGGAAGCCACCTGGCGGCAGATTCGAGAAACGATTCAACAAGCACAGGAAAGGCAGCGGAAATGGAATGACCAGAAACGGCTGCCATCCCCGGACTACGTTACCTTGGAAGAGGTGGCTGCTGGGTGGGCTAAGGAAGCGGACCGCGTGATGTTGAACCGAAAGAACATCCGCACCAAGCGTCCCATGGAGAAGCTGGACCACCAAATGTTTGGCCCTTTCGTGGTCAAATGTCGGGTGGGTAACTGAGCATACGAACTCCAATTGCCAACCCGATGGAGCATCCAGCCGGTTTTCAATGTCACGCTGCTGGAACCCTATCGCGAGGATCCGGAATCAGGTAGGACCAGGGAGATCCCTACCCCAGAGCGCGTGGACAATGAGCCCAGTTATATCATTGAAGCTGTTGTAGACAGGTCGCTGGTATGGTGGACCAAAGGCGGAGTTTCCGGCGCGCTTTCTCCAGTACCTGGTTTCATGGGAAGGCTATGGAGCTGAGGAGAACTCATGGGAGCCCTATGAGATGCTAGAAGGGACAGGGTTACAGGCCATGCTAGATTTCCACCAAAGATATCCGTCCAAGCCCAGGGACCATAGGGTCTTGGGGGAATCGAGTCGTGGAAACAAAAGACGACGCTAAAGGGTCCGGGACGGACCGTAGAGAAGAGGGAAGTGATGCAATGACCCAGGATACATGAGTTATGATAGCCGGAACCTACATCCATACAGGTAGCCCGGAGGCGAACTGGTAGGAACCGGCAGGCATGTGAGTACTTGACCTATGGAGAACGGATGGCCCGGGCTCCGAGATGAGTAGACTTAGTGGGCACAAATATTCAGGCACATGGCTACACCCGAGATTGGTGTCAGGGTACTTAGGGACCTATGAAGGGATAGATCGGGTAACAGGAGAAAGTCTACTTGTCCACCGGACAAGATTACCCTACCCTCAGGACTGGGTTACCCTGCCTTGAGGCTTGGGTTACCCTGTGCAAGGACCTAAGTTACCCTACCTTTCAATACGAAGTCCCTCGGGGAGTTTAGGAAAAATGACGGGACTGTTTGTCACACGAAGCCATGCATAATACTGGAATCCGGGGTTCCGGAAGATGCTATTGGGCGAGCTATGCAGCTACGAAGAAGCTGTAAATTGGAGATATTATTCCTATCATACCCCTTCGGCGCCGCCTTCAGGCCCGGACGTCATGGGCAAACGGTTGCGTAGTTGTGTGCAGTCTAGCAAAGGAGGATCTTTGGAGACCTGCTTGCAACACCGTATACGTTGCTGCCGTCCGGTCGACCGTAAGCTGTTCGCAGGATATAAAAGGGGGCATAGGGTGGAAGGTGGAGTACCTCCTCCAAGTTGTTTCGAGTAAAACGGACCAAACGCGACGGAGTTAACAGGAGTTCACCGTAGGGGTCCCAAAGGTGGTCCCGGGTGGTACCGCGGCGACTGGGAGACTCTTACGCCTACCAAACCCAAAAGTGTCCCCAACGCCATAGGCTCGAAAAGGGAAGTCCAGAGACACTAGAAGCATGAGTCCTACCACAGGTGAGGTGGATCCGAGGTGGTGGTCATGGGTAGCGCCCATTGGACGGCTCCCGAACCACTGAATCCTGCAGAAGACATCGGAAGCCCGAGACTCGTAAATCGTAGATAGATAAACCGCTCCCGGTAGCTTCCGGGGTCAAGTAGAAATCAACGCGCATGGGAAGGGCGTTATAGATAGTCTGGTTCAGCAAGGTGTCTTGACAGTTAGCCACTGGCAAGCCACCAATGCGCAGAAGTTTTCACTCCGGCGGGCAGAATGGAAATGCGCCGCAGAAACGATATGCACATATGGTTAACGCCGACTAGAGAGTGTCGACGCACACATGCCTGAAAGGGGTGCCAGGAGATGTGTCCGACCACCCTTAGAGGAGAAGGGTGTGCTCGAATAGTTGGAGTAAACTGATCGCGGAGTTTCTGGCATAAGATGAAACTACCCGAAAATCTATGCGGGAACTCTCCTACTCCAACAATCAATCCTCTCGAGACCTTAATTGAGTGAAGCGTCAGGCTTAACGATATTAAGTTTTACCTTCTACTTTACCCTCACATCTGTGTGAACTTTTGGCGATAAGTTTGAAGTTGTTTGGTGCGGTCGTAACCTTGGGATCCATCTTCCTAGGGGTGCCCCCGTCACACCGTAATTATATAGGATAAAGTGCAAAGCGACTCAATCCGGAACCTCAGAACAGGCAAACCCGAAATAGGACCAGTCAACTACAACAAGAAATAAAAATTAAAAAAAAGGTTAACAAGGAAGATATTCCAGAGGAGAAGAGGCCTGACCTTCTGTTTTTTTTTGATAAAGTGTTATTTGAAAAAGTAGACCAAGTTTGAAAAGTGAAAATTTTGGTGAGAGTGAAACATGTAATAGAATGTATATAGGAGCAGACTGAAAAATAGTGAGGGGTCAAGATGACTAAGTTGTAGAAATATTTAACAAAATTCAAGTTATGCGAACAGTATACAGTAAGATTGGTGAACAAAAATACATTCAACACCACCCACCATTGACGTGTATCTTTAACTGAAGCATCTTGTCAGAAACCTTTTCTTTCTTAAACAAATTTCTTGAATTCTGCTTTATTCACCAATCTATGGTTGCCTGCAGGTGAATTGTATTATGGCATGGTTGTTGTGGCAATTCTGGGCTCAATTCCAATCGGTGGACAGACTTCCTGTCTCACCGGAGGACTAGCCTTTAGGCACTTTGCACTTTACACCTTTACAACCATACAGTCTAAAGTGCTATCATACTATTTTCATTCCCTACAGCATTCTACACTATATTATTTTCTGTTGATCAAATTTAGTAAGCCCATATGTTCCTATTGAATATAATTAAGAGGCGTATATGGTATAACTAATGAGAGTGCATAGTACAATGTCAAACCAACAATGCACCAGGTTTATGTAAATGACATAAAAAGACAATAGAATATGATAGAAATAGCCGTGGACAAACTCATAAAACTAGCAGGAAATGTTTAGTGAGTTTTTTTTGTTTTCAGATATTATACGAACTATTATGAGGTGTTTAAAGTTGCTGATATGAGATAGGCTAAGCATTGAATACGAAGAAGAAGAGAACCAATAGAGAGACTACTGGAGATAAATATTAAAAGAGAAACAGATTCAGTTACAGAAGTATATGAAGTAAAGTCAGACTTAAAGATACATGATCTAATATGAAAAAGAGTATAAATCTAGATAGTACATGCATACTATTATTACCAATACGCAAATGCATAAAGGAAGCAATAGTACGACTTGTATTTATTACAAAGCAAAGAAGATGGAAAGTATTGAATTTGGGACAGATGAATATCCTTTGTGATTTCTGTAATGCAAAGCATTGGTTCAATGAACTTGAACACATATTAGGAAGCACAACAATATGGTCTATTTTTAAACAATGTTGCCAAAAAGGTACTGTTCAGCTATCTACTCTATTACCACCACCTGAACCACTGCAATTATTGGTCAAAAGTCAAGATACTCGAAGTTGGACATTTCACAATAAGATCTGCAAATACAACTCTACACTTTCGTTCATCTCTGTTAAATATCAAGCAGATACATGTACAGCAAACTGGGGACCAGGTGTTCAATGCTTTCAGATTCATTGCAAGCTATATCATTTACAAGGACCACTAGAACCTGCACCTCATTCAATACCTCAATTTGCACAATTATGTCTATATGATCCCCAATATGCAGCCAAGATGCAATTTACATTATATCCAGATTTAGACTTAAATCTTCTTCAATAATTAACACTTATGTTACATAGGTGCAATCCATATATTAATATATATTAAACAGCAAGAGAAAGATTAATGATACAAGTAGTAATACAAATATTGAAATCGCTTGAATAGTATTAAACCTACAACTGCAATTAATTGTTGAATCAGGTACTGATAAGTGAAGATACAACCCACCAACAAGTAATGGGGTTGCCATGATTATTGGAGATGAATATTCTGAGAGTAGATTTTGTAATATAATATTAGCATCAAGAGATAATAAAAATAGATCCCAATTTTTGACAATTAATGGAAATCACACCACATACATGCCTTTGCATTATGTGTTATTTTTTCCAACATACGAACTTGGTTATCATTGGACACTGAAGTTGCAAGATAGTGCAGGACAGCAGAGAAATACACAATTAGCTCAACATGCATTTTATTGGTATCACTTGCAGCTAAGAGTGGGAGACTCTAATATCTTGTTTTAGGGGTAGCGATTGTGGCAGCAATACTTGGTCGATGGAAGGGCAATATGCAATCAAAATAAACTACTGTGGTTGAGACATCATCAGGCACACCTTCAACGCGATCTGTATAATGGCGTAGCAGATGCAATAGTTAGGGATGAGATTGATGCATTAGCAATTGGTAAACAAACAATTTTACCTTCTAGCTATAGGGGTGGTGATAGATTTATGCAACAACTTTTTCAAGATAGTATGGCAACAGTGCAGTATTTTGGATGACCAACATTATTTATTACCTTGACAACAAATCCGAAATGGGAGGATATTGTTCAAGAACTTTTATCTAGACAAAGTGCAGTTGATTAGCCTGATTTAGTTGCATGAGTTTTTTATCTTAAGTAACAACAATTACTTCCTGAAATTAAACATAATAATATATTTGGACGATTTGCGGGCTGTGTTTGGACAATTGAATATCAACAGCATGGCTTACCACATATGCATCTTCTTTTATTCTTGCACTCAGAGGATCGTTTTCTTACGGTTGAGGCAATTGATAAAATAGTTTGTGTAGAGATTCCTGATCTAGCAACTGATGCAAATGGCGAGCTATTAGCACTTATCAAAACTACTATAATACATGGACCATGTGGATGGTAGAAGCTACAAGCACCTTGCATGGTAAGTAGTGGCCCAGGACTGAGTGCAAAATGTGCAAAGGAATTTCCCCAAGAGTTTCAAGAAAGAACAATTGTGCAAGATGATGGTTACTCACTTTATTAGTAGTGGAATAATGGTCAAACCTTTGACATACCTGTGCAGATCAATGGCACTCCAGCATCTTCCCAGTTTGACAATCACTGGATTGTTCCATATAATCCGTATCTAACATGGAAATTTACAGCATACATTAAGGTGGAAGTTTGTGCATTAGTGTATGTGGTAAAGTATATTCATAAATATATATATAAAGGTTCTGATCGAACAACATTACAAGTTGTGGCAGAACAAGATGAAATTGAAAAATATTTACAAGGATGTTATATTGGACCAATTGAGGTAGTATGACAATTGTTTGAATATATGATGCATGAAGAATTACCAACAGCTAAACACCTTGCAGTGCATCTTCCTGGTGAACAACCTGTATACTTTCCTGATAATGCAACTACCAGTCAACTTCAATCTCATATGGACTTAGCTAAAACTACATTGATGGCCTTTTTTGAATATAAGTCTTTGTACGAGGATGGCAGAAATTATCTCTATCAAGATCTTCCAACTAGCTTCATATTTCAAGAAAAACAACATGTTTGGACACCAAGAAAACAAGGAACAGCTATCAGCTGAATGCATTACTGCAATCAATTTATGGGTGAAAAATACGGCTTGTGATTATTCCTTACAATAGTTCCAGGTGCAAGAGGCTTTGAGCACTTGCGAACAGTTAGAAGAATTACTTATGCGATATTTTGTGAGGCAAGTACTGCACTAGCGCTATTACAAGGTAATCAAGAATAGGTAACATGCTTTTGGGAAGTAGTTACCTTTACAACAGGACACAGTTTACATACATTATTCACGACAGCTTTATTATTCGGATCAATTTGCAATCCATCTAAACTGTGGAATAAATTCAAGAATCATATATGTGATGATCTCAGATACTGACTAGAGTAGCGAAATCTTTTACATGTTGGTGCAAGCATACCTGATACAGAGATTGACTATGGCCTATATCTAATATCTCAAATTCTTGCAGATTTGACAAAGACCTTAATGCATTATCAAATGCCCTCCCGAATAATAGTTTGGAATCAGGATAATGGTAGTCCACTATTAGCTGACGAATATAATTACAATACAGAATTACAGTCAGTGTTATTTAGTGGCCTACTTGCATAGATGAATATTCAAGAAACAAATCGTTTTAATACAATAATTACTAGACTTGACCAGCCCCAAACAGCGCAATTCTTTCTGCAAGATCCTGATGGAACTGGCAAAACATTTCTCTATCATGCATTATGCAGTTATATTTGTCAACAGAGAGAAGTTGTTCTTTCTGTTGCTTTTTCTACTATTGCTGCACAGTTACTTCTGGGTGGTAGAACCTCACATTCCGGTTGTAAGATTCCATTGCATCTCAATGAGTTCTCAAGTGGTTCAATTAGTAGCAATAGTCAACTTGTAGACTTAATCAGATCAACCGCATTAAGAATTTGGGATGAAGTTCCAATCCAGAATACATATTGCATTGAGGCAGTTAATTGCACCTTGAATGATATCTGTCATGCAAGCAATAATGATTTGTTTGGCAATATTGTGCTAGTTTTGGGAGGAGACTTTGCACAAATATTACTAGTTGTACCATATTGTAATTGAGCTGCAATAGTTTGTGCAAGTATTCAGCAGTCACCTCGTGGGCCAAAGTTTAAGCTATTACATCTTACACAAAATATGTACCTTATCAGTAGCAGTGCTAATATGGAATTTTCACAATTTCTTTCTTCAATGCCTTATTTACCTGCCCTGTAAGGAATAATTGAACTTCCTAATAGAATTGAATCTTTTTATATAATACAACAATTTTGTTAAACAATATTTCCAACTAATCTTTTAGAAGCATCATATAATAATTATATACTTTTGAGTAATCATACAATTCTTGCATTTTGCAATAATACAGTAACTGAATGCAATTGTGAATTAATTTCACAGTTTTCAGGACCAGTATATTACTTTGATACTCTTAGTAGTGCAGATCTAAATTATGCTACATCTGAAACTAAAGAGTTGCCTATGGAGTATTTACAGAGTAGCAATCATGCTTCACCTCCATCTTCACGACTTTTGCTTAAACTTGGTGCACCAGTTATTCTACTTTGTAATATAAATTCTAGAAAGGGTTTATACAATAGTACTCGAATGACGATTGTTCACCTTAATCGTACTTGCATTGGAGTACGAATCCTCAGTGGTGACCTTGATAGTCACTGCAAGCTCCTACCATGTATAGTTTTAAGTACAAATAAAGGTGACTTACTATTTATTCTAAAGCGAAAGCACTTTCCTATTCATCGCTGTTTTCCAATAACTGTCAATAAGTCTCAGAGTCAATCATTTAAAACCGTTAGCATTGATCTTCGCATACCAGCATTCTCTTATAGTTAACTCTATGTTGCACTAAGTTGTATTACTAGCCTGAATGGACTAAAAGTTTTACTTGCATCCACTACTTCTGCAACAACTGATAATATTGTATATCTTGAGGTACTACTTTCTCCTTAATGATATTAGTTGTATTTATTAGTTACATTAGCCTATATTTAACTTATATTGGACTGTTTATCTCTTAATATTCATATTATCTTTTTGCATAAGTTATTTCTATACATTAATATCAATTTTAATTATTATCTTTCTTTACACTCTCCTCGTTTCTATTATTATCATAATATTATTCTGCAAGAAGTGGATTACATTTGTACACTCTTACATCTATTTATTTTAATATTTCCCACAATATAAACTTTGCTTAAATAATATTAAAAGTATTACATGAAAAGCTTTAACAAAGCACCAGTATATAGAAAAAGTATGCTGTGCAAGGAAATAATATGCAGTGCAAAGACAGAAATATATAGTATAATCAAAGAATCTTCTGAATAATCAAATCCCTCATGATTCCAGCCACTCCCCCCACTCCATCCATTATTGTATCACAATATTTTCCAAACTCAGTCCTGCTGCCTCCTCTCCTGGTGCATGTAACCTTGGTAGGTGGTGGTGCAAAATCATCATCTGGGTCTACAATGATCTCCAGGGAAGCAGAACACTTTCTCTTGCCTGTAAAAAAGTGAAAAGTATTAACATAGTTATATAAAGGATATTAGATATACTTACCCTTCCCTACATGAAATGAACACTATTTACCATTACCATTATAGTGGCAGTTTGTGCATGACTTAGTAAACTGCCCAGGTACAGTTATACACTCTGCAAAAAGTCCTCCACCCTGCTTACAATGTTTGCACATATCTACCACTACAATTCCTCTGGTGTATCCCAAAATTCCCTCATGATTTGCTTTTCTTGATCAGGACAAGTCCTTAGGAGTTTTTCCTTCTCTTAACTATACATCTCAGACCATTTGCATAGACCTAATGCTAGAAAAGGCGGCACTACCCTTATCAGGGGTCTTTTCAGCCACATCTAAAAGGGAAGGACCGCTAGCAGGGCTCGGGGGAGTATCTTGGGTTGGGGAAAAGCTCTGTGCAATCTCGACAGGGGTAGTAGGAGCAGGGCAGCAGGGGTAGAGGTGATAGGGGTAGGGGTGGCTAGGGCAGGGGCTGTGGTAGAACTACTAGAACTAGCCATAATAGGAAATTGTAATGCAGAGAGTAAGAAGAATTGTAAGAAAGTAATAGGTAAAATGAGGAATAATAATACCAAATAGAGTAAGGGAAATTATTTCAGAGACAGTCAAAAAAAATGCGGAATGTTAAGAAATAAAAGTAAAGCGAGGATTGTGCAGTAAAGAGAGGATTTTGCAAGAAAAATAAGGAGAGGATATTGCAATAGTAAAGAAATTAGAAAATACTGGAGTGGTGATAAAAAGCGAAATTCTATAGACAAAAGTCCCCCTTTATATATTTTTTGTCATAGCAGCCTGTGTTGATTTCTTAGGATTGGTAAGGATTAGGTTATTTTTTACACTCCATAGATACTTGCACTGTTGCGTACACAGCTGCGCATAGTGAGTTCCATATACACAGCACTGCTCATACAGCATGCTCCTCACACAGTGCGCTCCTCCTTGCACAGCAGGGTGCATATCTAATCACACCACCACAGTCAATATAGGCACAGCCACCCTTGATGTTTTGCGGGCCTTGTACTAGTATACGGTACTATACAAGTCCCTAGCATGGGTGTATTGAACATGAAGGGGTCCTGGGAGCTTGAAGCCCTGTGCCAAGGGGACTGAATCACAGCTGTAAATAGCAAAAGTAGTTAGCATAAAAATAATCAAAAGGCGGGGGACTTAGTGAAGAAGGGATATTCTTCACATCAGTGGAGTAAATAAAGTTTAAAATATATAATAAATATTAAAAATTATTAAAAATAATAATACATACAAGGAATTAAAAATTGAAAATTATGTGAAGTTCACCAGCAGGTATGGCGTGCGGAGGCAGTAATAATAGTCTGTATTCTGCGCGGCATTGAATTAATAATGGTTAAAAGATGCTCCTCTGAAATTCTATCCCACTCCTCCCATATTGCCTTCGCCATTTCCGCGAAGCCATTGGGCCTAGGATGCCGCTTGTGTAGTTTTGTAACGACCCAGCATACATGAGTTGTAGTAGCCGGAACCTACATACATACAGGCAGCCAGGAGGCGAATGGGTAGGAACCGGCAGGCAAGGAAGACCTAGACCAGGGGAGACCCAATGGCCCGGGCTTTGGGATGAACAGAACTAGCTGGCCGAGGTACCTAGGTACTTGGATACACCTGGAAGCGGTGTCAGCGTACTTAGGGACCTTCAAGGGGCAGTTAATCCACTGGGCCTGATAACAGGGTAAAGGTCGGAAAGGTCTATCTCCAGCAACGGAATAGAAAGTGTAACAGGGTAAAGTCCCATTGTCCAGCGGTCAAGGTTACCCTACCCTCAGGGTCAGGTTACCCTGGGTTGGGGCTCGGGTTACCCTGCCAAAGTCCTCAGTTACCCTGCCTTTCAATACGAAGTCCTCGGGGAGTTGGGGAAAAATGACCGGAATGTTGGTCATGTGAAACAGCGTATAACATTAGAATCTGGGGTTCCGAGAGATGCAATTGGGCGAGCTACGCAGTGCAGAAGAAGCTGTAAATTGGAGACAATACTCCTATCATGCCCCTCGGGCCCCGCCTTGAGGCCTGGACATCATGGGCAAACTGGTGTGTAGTTGTGCGCAGTCTAGCAAAGAGGTATCTTGGGAGACCTGCTAGCAACACGGTATACGTCGCTGCCACGCGGTCGACCGTAAGCTGTTGGCACAATATACAAGGTGGCATAGGGTGGAAGGTGGAGTACCTCCTCCATCTTGTTGGGTGTAAAACAGACCAAAGCTGGTGGACTAAATGGCAGTCAACCGTGGGGGTCCCAAAGGTAGTTGCAGGTGGTACCGGGGCGACCACGAGAGTTTAATACCTACCAAGCCCAAATGTGGTCCCAATGCCATAGGCTCTGAAAGGGAAGTACAGGGACACTAAATGCCTTATTTCTACCACAGGTAAGGTGGATCCAAGGTGGTAGTCATGGGTAGCGCCCATTAGATCACCCCCAGACCACCAGATAGTGCGGAGGACAACAGAATCCCCTGACTCGCTATAACGGGAGGTCCCCTCGGAAGATGGGTCCCAACAGTGCGACAGCAGCGAACAACTTCAAACTTATCGCCAAATGTTCACACAATGTAAGAGTAAAGAAAGCGGTAAAAGTTAATATCGTTAAGCCTGACGCTTCACTCATTTAAGGTCTCGGGAGGATTTATTGTTGCAGGAGGAGAGTTCTCACATAGACGTTCAAGTAGTTTTATCTTATGTCAGAAACTCCCCCATTAGTTTACTCCAACTGTTCGAGCACACCGTTCTCTGCCAAGGGTGGTCCGACAGATCTCTTAGCACACCCTTCAGGCATGCAGTGTGGACAGACTCTAGTCGGCGTTCACCTCATGCACGTATTGTTTCTGCAGCGCATTCTCAATTTGGCCGCCGGAGTGAAAACCCCTTCACATCGGTGCCTTGCCAGTGGCTAACAGCCAAGACACCCCATGAACAAGACTACCTATGACACCCTTCCCATATGCAGTGGTCCCTAGTTGACCCAGGGGGCTACCGGGAGCGGTTTATCTATATACTATTTACGAGTCTCGGGCTGGCAGTGTTTCCAGCAGTATCTGCTGCTCCCGGAGTGATCGAATGGGCGCTACCCATAACCACCACCTTGGATCCACGTTACCTGTGGCAGAAACCACGCGCTTAATGTCTCTGCACATCCATTTCAGATACTATGGTGTTGGGAGTACGTTTGGGATTGGTAGGTGTAAAACTCTCCCAGTCGCCCCGGCACTACGCAGGACTACCTTTGGGACCCCCATGGTTAACTCCGGTTAACTCCATCAGTTTTGGTCTGTTTTACTGCGAACAATTTGGATGAGCTACTCCAACTTCCACCCTACGCCCCCTCCTATATCCTGCATACAGCTTATGGTCGACCGGATGGCAGTGACGCATACGTTGTTGCAACCAGGGCTGGAAAGATCCTTCTTTGCTAGACTGCGCACAACTACACACCCTTTTCCCCATGACGTCCGGGCCTCCAGCTGGGGCCGGAGGGGAATGATAGGAATAACGTCTGCAATTTACAGCATCTTCAGAGCTGCGTAGCTCGCCCAATAGCTCTCCTGGAACCCCAGATTCCCGCATTCTGCGAGTCTTCCCATGACAAACATTCCAGTCATTTTTCCCACACTCCCCGAAGGACTTCGTATTGGAAGGTAGGGTAACTCAGGACTTTAGGCAGGGTAACCCAAGCTCCCAGGCAGGGTAACCTGATCCTGAGGGTAGGGTAACCTGGCCCGCTGGCCAAGGGGACTTTACCCTGTTACCATGCCTATTCCGTTTCCGGAGACAGACCTTTTTGACCTTTGTCTAGGTCTCTGGACTAGTGGAGTAACTGCCCCTTCATGGTCCCTAAGTACCCTGACACCACCCCCGTGTGTATTCAAGTACCTTGGTACCTCGGCTAGCTAGTTCTGTTGATGTCAGATTCCGGTCCATTGGGTCTCCATTGGTCAAGATCTTCCTTGCCTGCTGGTCCCTACCAGGTCGCCTCCAGGCTGCCTGCATGGGACTAGGTTCCGGCTGCTATAGCTCATGTATGCTGGGTCATTACACTCGCAAAATAGTAGATAGATAAACCCCTCAAGGTAGCTTCCGTGGTCAAGTAGATATCACTGCACATCGAAAGGGTGCCATAGATAGTCCCGTTCATTGGGTGTCTTGACTGTTAGCTACTGCCAAGGCAGCGATGTGTAGAAGTTTCACTATGTTGGATAGATTGAGAATGCGTTGCAGCAACGATAACCGCATAAGGTCCACGCCGACCAGAGTCTGTCGACACTTGCACACCTTAAGCGGGTGCTAGGAAATGTGTCGGACCACTCTTAGCGGGGAAGGGTGTGAGCGAATAGTTGGAGTAAACTGATGAGGGAGTTTCTGGTATAAGATAAAACTGCTTGAACGTCTACACGAGAACTCTTCTACTGCAACAATCAATCCTCTTGAGACCTCAATTGTGTGAAGCATAAGGCTTAATGATTTCAAGTTTTACTGCTTATTTTACTCTTACATTATGTGAATATTTGGCGATAAGTTTGAGGTTGTTCGGTGCGGTTGCACTCCAGGGATCCATCTTCCTAGTGGAGCCCCTATTACAGTACATCACCAAGTGACCTCCTCGCTTAACTACTCCCCTCATTAATTGTTTTTCGACCTGAGGCACTGACCTTGCGTGAATACTGTGAACCTTGTCTAGATGAAGTAGCCTACAGTGGAACGTGCAATAGCTATTGCCTAACTTCAATCCACAATGGAATCCAACCCAGATTCAGATATTGATCTTGGTGCACACGCTGCTAACATGTTCCATACATCAGTTTTTGCGCAGGTTCAAGGTATTGACTGTTCTGGTCACCATCAGCTTTCAGAGGCCGCTCCTATTCAGTTACCTGCTGAATGCCTTTATCCAATGTTTACACACCCTCGCGCTGCAGCGCTCTCACGTTGCCAAGACCCTACCCTTGTCCATGACATGACCCCTTCTGTGCCACAAGAGGTCCCTTTAGTGAGTTGTCATGCGTGTTCGTCGCACCTTACATGGCCTGGGAGGTAACTATCTAGATCAGAGAAGCCAAGCGGGAACTGAGGAAGTGGCATGCCCAGCAGCATCAGGTGTTCCGAAAACGGATTACTGTGCTGGGGGTTGATGTAACGACCGAGCATACAGGAGCTATGGCAGCCGGAACCTACACCCATACAGGCAGCCTGGGGGCGAACTGGTAGGAACCGGCAGGCAAGGAAGACCTTGACGAATGGAGACCCGATAGCCCTGGATCCAAGATCAACAGAACTAGCTAGCCAGGGTACCTAGGTACTTGGACACCCAGGAGTGGTGTCAGCGTACTTAGGGACCTTGAAGGGGCCGTTACTCTGCGAGGATGGGTAACTGGGCAAAGGTCGGAAAGGTCAATCTCCGGTAACAGAATAGACAGGATAACCGGTTAAAGTCCCCTTGTCCAGTGGGCAAGGTTACGCTACCCTCAGGATCAGGTTACCCTGCTGTGGGGCTCAGGTTACCTTGCCTGCAGTCCTGAGTTACCCAACCTTTGAATACGAAGTCCTGCGGGGAGTTTGGGAAAAATGACCAGACCTTTTGTCATGCGAAACCGAGCTTAATACGGGAAACAGGGCTTCTGGGAGCTGGTATTGGGCGAGGTACGTAGCTCCGACGAAGCTGTAAAGTGGAGACATTATTCCTCTCATGCCCCTCCGGCCCCGCCTCGGACCCCGGACATCATGGGCAAACAGGTGTGTAGTCGTGTGCAGTCTGGCAAAGAACGATCTTGGCAGCCCTGCTTGCAACACCCTATACGTTGCTGCCGTCCGGTCGACCGTAAGCTATTTGCTGGATATATAAGGGGAGATAGCGTGGAAGATGGAGTACCTCCTCCCACTTGTTCGGGGTAAAACGGACCAAAGCTGATGGAGTTAACAGGAGTTAACCGTGGGGGTCCCCAAGGTAGTCCCGGGTGGTGATGGGGCGATCACGAAAGTGGTACACCTACCAAGCCCAAACGTGCTCCCAACCTCATAGGATCTGAAAGGGAAGTGTAGAGACACTAAACGCATGGTTTCTACCACAGGTAAGGTGGATCTGAGGTGTTGGTCATAGGTAGCGCCCATTGGATCACTGCGGACCACTGGATACTGCAGGAAACACCGGAAGCGCGAGATGCTTAAATTGTAGATAAACAAACCGCTCATGGTAGCTTCCGGAATCAACTAGAGACCACTGGATATGCGAAGGGTGTCATAGATAGTCTCGTTCATGCAGTGTCTTGGCTGTTAGCCACTGGCAAGGCCCCAATGCCTTGAGGTTTTCACTCCAGCAGCCAAATTGAGAATGCGCCGCAGAAAGAATACTTGCATAAGGTCAATGCGGACCAGAGTCTGTCGACACTGCAGGCCCTAAGTGTGTGCCAGGAGATGTGTCGGACCACCCTTAGCGGAGAATGGTCTGCTCGAATAGTTGGAGTAAACTGATGCGGAGTTTCTGGCATAAGATAAAACCACTGGAACGTCTATGCGAGAACTCTCCTACTCCGACAATCAAGCCTCTCGCGACCTTAATTGAATGAAGCATCAGGCTTAATGACATTAAGTTTGACCATTTATTTTATTTTTACATTGTATGCGCATTTGGCAATAGGTTTGCTGTTGTTCTGTGCGGTCGCACCCTTGGGATCCGTCGTCTTAGGCGAGCCCCCACTACAGTATATCATTAGGCTACCTCCTCGCTTAACGCCTCTCCTGATTAAATATTTTTCGACCTTCGGCACTGACCTTGCGTGAATACTGGTAACCTTGTCCAGAACAAGTAGCCCAGGGTGGAAAGCGCAATGGCTAGTACCGAACTTGGGTCCAGAATAGAATCCAACCCGGATTCAGACCCTGAACTTGATGAACATGCCGTTAACACGTTTCGTGCCTCGCTTCTGGCGGATGTTTAAGGTATTAAATGGGATGGTCACCAGTTGCTCTTAGAAGCCGCGCCTATTCAGTTACCTGTTGAATGCCTTGATCTCTTAATCAAAGACCCTCACACTGCAGCGCTATCATTTTTCCAAGATGCTACCCTTGTCCACAACATGGCCCCTCAACCGCTGGAAGGGGTCCCATTTAGCAAGTTCTCAAGCGAGTTTGTCGAACCTTATATTCCCCCAGAGGTATCTAAGTCCGTTCAAGAAGGGAAGCGCAAACTGAGGAACTGGAACACCCAACAGCAGGGGGTGTTGCGAAAACAGATCACCATGGCGGCGCTGGAATGGATGAAAGTGCAGCAGGAGGCATACCTGCAGATGATAAGGGATCCGCACGCACTAAAGACCTGGATGACAGCATTGGAGAAGGCTTTGGAAGGAGGGTATAGTATTGATGCTGAGAATGTTGTACTGATCTCAGAGGCCGCACCCCCACTCCCGCTCGTTTATACCAAGGCCGAGAATTTAAGCATAGAATTGGACATGAGAGCCAGAGATGACCAATGGAGGGCGTACCTGAGCCCAGTCGGTATACGGATGCTGGAAAGCCTGAAGGGTAATGGCTACAGCAACACCTCCTCCTTCTCAAGAGCATCTACAGGTTCCCTGTCAGTCCCTCCCTCGATAGCTCCGAGTCGTTCAAGTAGTCCCCCGGTCGGGCCAACTGATGGATGTAGAGTAAGGAAAAGGACGTCCAAACCAAAGAGTATTACGGCCCCGGATACAGCGGACCCTGCTCCTCGTCTGACCCCTGCTCCTATCGTTCCACCCGCAACGCCATCGCTGTGAACGCCGATACCCCCCATAGCCGCCCCAAGACCCACTCCTCTACTATTTCCTGTCACCATCCCTCATCCATCTCCTACCGCCCCCTTCATGCCGCCAGCTTCAGCTATTCCGGGTTTCCATCCGATGCCTGCTGTGTCACCTGGGTTCTTTGAACATGGACGGCGCCAGCAAGAGCGAACACGGGAAGCTCCATCACAGGGGACTCCTATCCCCGGACCAGGGACATCTCCTCGCGGGGTTCCTTGGGCACCGGTCATTTTCTCACCACCCTCAAAGCCAATTCTTCCCTGCGGTCTCCCCACCATCACAAGTGGCGATTTGGACAGCCGAGATGAGTTCTATCTGTCAGGCTGTAAAGCGGAAGAAACCCAGATGGGGCGGGTTAATTAGTACTCCTATGGGTATAACAAGGAGGCACGGACCCCGGTCGGACATAGACAAAGGCAGAAGGAAGGAGATGGACGACCAACATGTGGGTATTGTGGGTCATGGAGGCACGCTGGCCCCCTGATGCAACCTCTGAGTTGTCCAGAGTTGCAGTCCTATCGGAGGGTAACCCAAACAGTGCCTAACCCAACTCCTGAGAGTAGGCAACGCCCTGTTCCACCACTGGTACCAGGACCATCAGGGGCTAACCCCCTAGAGGAAGGGCACCAGGAGGGGCAAGAGGAGTAGTTTGATGGATGCGATAGACCCCGGGAATCCGAAGGTGGGATTGGCGCAGTTAGTGGTGCCGGAAATGCGCCACCTGGAGGTGGTGCTGTGGGAGCCGGCGCAGAGCCAGGGGACTCTGACCATGACAGCTCAGATAATGATCATAACAGAGATTCGCTGCCCGATTTGACCCCTATTCTCAGTGCCCGTAAGGATGACTGGGCCAACAAGAATAAGTGATCGTGGGACCGTCGGGTCAAGAGGCTAGGGAGAGCCCTGAGGGGTACCGGTTCAGCCCCTAGGCCTCCACCGAGACACCGGCAGAACAAGCCGGAAAAGCTGAGTAGCTTCCTGGCGTTCAAGTGCAAACTTACAGAACTCGCGAGCTGGTTGACGCTGCTAGAGGTCAAATTCGAGTATTTCGCGGATTGCAAGTTGACCGATATGGACAAGGTAAACTTGGTGATCCACCTTCTTGAAGACTCAGCCTGGGCATGGTACCTGGGGTTGCACGGACATATTAACAAGAAAGCTGCCAAGCGCAATAGCGTTCCTGTAAGGAACAGCAGCCACTTGAGGACATGGAAGGGATTCCGTGAATGGTTGGAACGAAGCTTCGGCGCAGACCAGGCCAAGCGAGATAGATCCCTTCTCCAGTGGCGAGACCTTGTGATGAAGCCACATCATATCGATTAGTACCTGGACAAGATAATTGACTACATGTACACGCTTAGCTATACAGACCCAGTACAGGTATAGCACAAGGTTCGATCAGGCATCACCCAGGAGGTCAGGTATGCGTGGGCACTTAAGGAGCCACATCCGACCGACCTGAATGAATACCTTGATCCTCTGTGGAAGGTGGGGCCTACATTGGAAGACAACAACCGGTTCAGTAACCGCGTTATCCACCCCGCCCCACGGTCTCAGCCCATAGATAAGAAGGAGGATAGATCCTCGATGTTGGGTAGGTTCAAGAAGAAGGAAAAGGTCGGGGCAGCCAGAATCAGAGGTCTGCCAAACCTACTAATTTCAAGGCGTGGAAACAGGCAAAGCTGGTGACTGCTACATATGCAATGGCGCATAAGGAAATTCTGTCAACTTTGACCGAACGTCGGAGAACGCACAACCAGTGCACCAAGTGTAGACAAGCGGGACACTTCTGGAGAAAGTGTACCGCGACGTCCGCGGTCATTAGTTCCTCCAACCACGCTTGTGGGTTGAAACGGTCAGCCCCGGTAACAGAGCCTGCGGGTAAGGACAAGCGGCTAAAGCGCATTGAAGCACCACCTCCGCTCTCCTCGTCAAAGATATTGGAAGACTGCCAGGTATCACCTCAGATAATGGAGGTTGATACTGACAGCTCAGAATAGATCAGAACCCATTCTCCTTAAGGCATAACCTTGCTGACCCACATCCATAGACCCACAAGGGATGGATATAAGAAACTAGGAAGTGGTTCCGGGATGGGTAAGTATCCTTCTACTGCCTGGATGAACAGAATACTGACTACACCCAGGCAGTGTGGGGATGTAGATGTTCAGGGCCGCGTGCAGTGGACTGGGTGATCTCTCCCTGGTTGGGTTTCTGGTTATTTCCTTGGTTCTAGTTATAAGCATTTCATTCAGGATTTCCTTGGCTGGATGGGCGCGTCTTGGGACATTGTTTCGGTTGAGGCTGGGCAAGGTCTTGCTCCAGAAGCCACTCGACATTGGAGAAGCACCATGTTGCTTCGCTTGGAACCAGTCCAATGGCGGACCTCTAGCAACATCGGGAAGGTTGTTGTCTTTAGTATAGGAGGGAATTGGTTCAGGCAGGACTTGATCAAGTAAAAGCATTCTTTCCAAGTTTACCGGAGGAGGGTTTAGTACCTGAAATCATGCTGGGGTGATAGTAAATACGCTAGCAATTGTGACAAAGTGTACTCCAATCCCGAATTGTTTACTGACCCGTTGTGGCCACTCTTGTGTCGGAAGGCAAAAGACCCCCAAATTAGTAATACAACATGATTAAACCCCTAAGACAAAAGAAGAGGCAGAAACCTGACAACTTGCCTCATCACACCAAGTCTACCTACCTGCAGGTGGAACTAGACTGAAAGATCAGAGCATGACAAGTAAGCGCCGCAGTGCTCTTGTTACAGCATAGTGGAGCTACCGGGCCAGTGCTTAGTAGCCCATGGGTTAAACAGACTCAGGTACCTTGTGTACGATGAAAGGTGCATGTGCCAATAAGCGATGCAAGCGGGAATCACATTCATGGGTTAGGTCTGCACTATACCAAGTCATTGGAAATGAAGATAGTCGACCACCACAATGAGATGCGCTTTGAGGTCGTGGACATGCTCAACACAAGGGTGGACGGGTACCTACCTATGTCATGGCTAAAGGACCATAACCCTGACATAGATTGGAAAACAGGATCACTAACCTGATGCTCAGATTTCTGCACGGCTAACTGCTTAGCAGAGGAGGGGCGGTTAGTGCTCATGACCGACGAAGAGTCACTAGCCGAAGACACTAGTAATGTGTACCTGTTGGGAATCGTGCACTTCTACGACGAGGAAGGTGCTGACATTATGGTTAAGCTACTCCCCGAGTATAAGGACTACCGGGATATCTTCACTTCGGAATGGATTGAGGCTCTACCGGAGCACTCGAAGTATGACCATACAATCGAGTTGCAGCCCGGAACTCCTGTACCGTTTGAGCCTGTCTATCCGTTATCCAAAAAGGAGCTTCAGGCACTCCACGAATCTCTCATGGAGATGCTGCGAACCGGGAAGCTACAGCGATCCAGTTCCTCTGCAGCAGCCTCTATTCTCTTTGTGCCAAAATCCGATTCTACACGAAGATTGGTAATGGATCACGGAGGGCTAAGGAAAATCATGGTTAAGTGTAAGTACCCTCTACCATTGCTGAATGAACTCCGAGGTCAGCTCAGAAAGGCTGTTGTCTTCACCAAGTTGGACCTGAGGAACAGCTATTACCTTCTGAGGATGGCAGTAGGCGAGGAATGGAAGACTGCCTTCCGTTGCAGATATGGACTGTATGAATACACAGTCATGCTATTCGGGTTATGTAATGCCCCAGCAACTTTGCAGGGCATGACAAAGGAGGTCCTGCAGCATCTCACGGATAAAGGGGTCATTGGGTACATGGATGACATCCTGATCTACTCTGCAACTATGGAAAAACATGTTGCAACGGTGAGACATGTGATAGGGAAATTGCGGAAAGCCAGATTGTGCAGAAGCATGAAGAAGTCCAGTTTCCACCAATGGGAAGTCGAATTCCATGAATCCAAGATCTCCGCTATGGGGATCTCTATGTTGTTGGAAAAAGTGCAAACAATCTGGGATTGGTCACCTCCGACGTGCATTGTCGACGTTCAAAGCTTTATTGGCTTTGCCAACTTCTATCGTTGGTTCATAGCGGGTTTCAGCAAAATAGCAAAACCTGTAACGGATCTGATAAAGAAGGATGTCCGATGGGAATGGACACCAGCGTGCGAGCAGGCCTTCGATCATCTGAAGGAAGCGTTCACATCCCAACCTATTCTAGGGCATTTTGGCCCTGAACAGCCAACCAGGCTGGAAACAGAAGCTGGTGACATTGCTCTAGGAGCCGTCCTCTCCCAGTTTTGTGAAGATGAGAGATGGCATCCAGTGGCCTATCATAGTGGGAAGTCTCACGCAGGGGAGATTAATTATGCTGTCCATGATAAGGAAATGACTACCATTGTAGCGGCGTTCAAGGAATGGGATCATCTGCTACGCTCGGGAATGGACCAATGTAACGACCCAGCATACGTGAGCTATGGCAGCCGGAACCTACACCCATACAGGTAGCCCGGAGGCGAAGTGGTAGGAACCGGCAGGCAAGTGAGTACTTGACCTACGGAGACCCGATGGCCCGGGCTCCGAGATGAGCAGACTTAGTGGACACAAGTATTTGGGTACATGGCTACGCCCA
>PYWC01000111.1:0-29959 GCA_003182015.1 Tuber magnatum
GGAGTCCATATTCTCCTTCACCTTCTTCCAAATTGGTTCTTTCCGGTATGCTGCTACTATGTGTGCTCGGAATGTTCCGATCATTTTATTGACTGTCTGTAAGGTGTCGCGTTAGTCTTCTAACTCGCTTCCTCTGGTTGTCTCAGGTAGGTCATCTTCCTCGTTGTCTTCTAAGATATCGTAAAGCCTGCACCGATATTCTGTCCTTATCGCGGGCATTACGGAGACTATTGTCTCATTGGTACGGCTTCCTAGCCGTTCCGCTCGCCTAATCGGTGTTGGACTGTCAGGTCCTGGCATTCGGAAGGCCACTATGGTCGCGGTCGTAAGGTTTTCTATTGGTTCCGGCTCCGGCACCTGGCATGCTGGAGCTTCCCGGTTTAGCAGTGGCAGAATTGCATAAGACCTGGGCGTTGGTCGGGCAAGGGTGGGCAGTCCTTCTCCCGCACTTATTGGTCTTTCGCCCATGGTTTGTTGCCATTCCCAGTCCTTGATTTCGGGCGACTCCGGAGGGCTCGGATCGATTTCTGTACTTAGGGGGCTCAGTCCTTCACTAGGTGGGTAAGGGGTCGATCTTCCCCGTGGTCTAGGATGGTTGTTCGTAAATCTGATCTCGGTTTGATGATCTGGGCAATGATCCACGTAACAGTGTGAGTAGTGTAGTGCGCTATGTTGTAGTTCTTCGGGTGGCGTACTTCGCAGAGCACACTGGTCACCCCAATCATTTCCTGCAGTAATTGAGCAGGGGCTCTCGGGGGGTACTGGGGTCTCGTCGGATTACTCCGTATAGGCGAAAGGAGGGGGGTAGCGGAGAACTCGTGCATGGGCTCCATTGTGTTTGATTCTTGCTCATAGACCGCGTTATCCGAGATGTCACCCGATCCCTTCGTATAATCCTTGACATAGAGTGGATTTAAGTCTGATTCTCCTTTGTATATCCGGGAAAGGGCATCAGCTAAATATTTCGTGCTTCCTGGTGCGTAGACTATCTTTGCGTTGTATTTTCCCAAGGCACTTAGCTACCTCGCCTGCTTTCTACTAGGATTCTTCGCCATTGGCAGGTGAGTTAAGGGTTGGTGGTCCGTGATTATCATGAAGAAGTTTCCCATTAGTACATTGTAGAACCGATTAAGCCCTTCCACGATTGCTAAGGCCTCTTTCTTGGTGGTCCCATAGTTCATTTGAGCGTTGGTGAACTTTCTGCTGTGTAACGCGGCAGGTCGTGCCGTCTTATAAGTAGGTCCTTGTCCCACCCATGCTCCAACTCCTAAATCTGAGGCATCCGTAACTAACCAAATTGGTTCCTTGTTTCGTATGTCTATTGGTCGCATGACTTGGTGATCGAGTAACCGCTGCCAGACCATCTCGAATGCGGTCTGGTGGGTTGTAGTCCATACGAATTTGGCGTTCCCCGTTAGGTCAGTCAGCGGTGCGGTCAGTGTTGCATGGTGTAGGAGAAATTAGGCCACATAATTCACTATTCCTAGGAATTGTTGCAGTTCTTTCTTGTTTTTTGGTGTTTTCCATTCTGCAATGGATGATATTTTCTGGGGGGAGGCAGGGATTCCTTCGTCATCCACTTTGTGTCCCAATACTTCCAGCTTATCTGCCAACAGTACAGACTTCTTTTTGCTCGCGAAGAATTTTGCCTTCCTGAGTCGCTCACATATTTGGCGTATGTGTTTCTAGTGTTCTTTTGATGTGTCTGAAAATATGAGGATATCATCAATGTATACCCATACAAAGTGATATAAATATTCGCTTAGGAGGTCCTCCACTATTCGCATAACTGTCGCATAACTGTTGCTGGTGCATTCATGTCTCCTGGGAGCATTACTTTGCTCACCAATCCTCCGAACGTGGTTTTGAATGAGTTGAACTTAATACTGTCCTTGTCCACGCGTGTTTGGAAGTATGCATCGCTTAGGTCGATCTTACTCCTGAATTTTGCTGGTCCTATCCGGTTAAGGATCTGCTGTTGATTTGGAATTGAAAGGCTATCCATGACCGTGTTATCATTCCTCACTTTCAGGTCGACTAGGGGGCAGATTCTTCCACCTGATTTGGGTTGCACAAACATAGGTGCCACTCCGGGAACTTCCAGTTGTACAATTACTCCACTTCGTAATTTCTCGTTTATCCAGTTCATGAGTTTTTCCTTGTAGGCTTCTGGGATTGAGTATGTTGGTTGGTTTCGTAGGTCGGTTGGATCCTTTAGCCGAATGTGGTGGCTAATCTTACGTACTTGGGGTAGCGTTTCAGGGACCTTGTCGGGGAATACATCCTTGTATTCTTCCAACAATGTTGTTGCGTTGGTATCTGATACGGCGGCGCGGATTTCCCCGCTTGTTGGTTTGCATAGCACCTGTAATCTGTCATCGGGGAATTCCACTGCTGTATCCCCACCCCTGATAAGCGCATTATGTCTTTTCAGGAGGCGCATTCCAATCAGGGTGTCGTACCTCGCTAAGTTCCCTACCAACATCTCCTGATTTGTCCATTTCTTTTTCCCGATTCCTATGGTCAGTCCACATTTTTTGTGGCTTGAGGAGCAGCATCGTTTCATAGCCATCTTGACTGTTGTAGGTTGGGGTAGGGGTTCCGTAGGGATGCTATGGGTAGCGATAAAGGTGGCGCTAATTATGTCGCAGCCGATTGTTCCCGTATCAAAGAGTACCTTTACTGGGTGGCCTTCATTGTAAATTGTTCCTTCAAGAGCGTCACGGGGTCTGATTGCCAGCGCCGGTTATGTTCGCAGGCTTTCCATTTCCACTGAGTTAATTTCCACTTCGTCGTATTTGGTTGCTTCCATGTGGTGTGGGCCAGCTTCCCGCTTAGTGGCCTTTCCTTTTCCCTTTTTAGAATAGCAATCCTTTGCGTAGTGCCCCTTTTTCCCGCATTCGAAACACGTGCCTTCCTCACGTTGTTTCTGCTTCTTATCTTTCTTGTCCTTCGGGTCCTTCCGGTATTGTTTATCCTTTTTTGTGTTATCCCGCGATGATGATCCTTGGCTATTCTTTTGTTGTGGTATATGCGATCGGTACACTCCTGTCTCATACAGGATAGCGTCCTTCCGTTCAGCCCGCTTGACTATCCTTTCAAAGGAATCACCATCCTCCTCCATGGGTTCTACCTCCTGGCGTAGTCTGGGATGCATTGCTTCATGCAATCTTTGTCGCAGTGTATACTGAGACACTGTTCCGGTGGGCAATCATCCATGATACATCAAGAGATCGATCACGACCAGGGTTATTCTTTCTGTTTTGCCATTTCGTACTTGCTAGATAACCATAAACATTTTGTATAGTTCTTCAGTGTTTCGCAAGGATTGGAATCTTTCTCTCAAGTACTTTATCAGGGTCGTTCCGGGGATTTTTTTCCCACTATCATAGTGGTTCATTTCTTGGTGGTATGCCTCTTCTGCCTTTCCGGTACAGAAGCTTCCGAAGTACGTTCTGCTTCCTTCCTTGGTTTTGTCCACTCCATGTAGAGTAAGGTATTGCAAAGTTATTATGACCCACCGGTGAAATACTTCAGGTTTTAGGTCGTCCTTTTCGCCCGAGAACGAGGGTGGCAGTGGAAGTTTGATTTTAGGTCCTACTCGGCCGGCAGATTCACCTTCAGACATATCGTGTTCGGATTCTTCGTTACTCGAGTTGTCGTTTGAGGAGGTTTCTGGATCTTCGCTAGGGTTATCATCTGATGGCTGCCTTACTGCCCAGTGATCTGATCCTTCTTCTTCTCTTTCTTCCTTCTTGGGTGTCCCGATAGGTATACCGTCTTTCCTTGGTGGTTGCGCCGGTCCCTTTCCTTTACTGGGGCTGGTGGGAAATTGCCCAGGAAGGGTCGTTACTGTCTTTACTAATTCGTCAGTCAACTCGCTAAAGGTCTGCTTGGCCAAGTCTCGCGCTAGTTGTCGTTCTGCTGCGTCAATCAAAAATTCGCGCCTTGGCCCTATCCGTTTCTTAGGTTTCCTTTTCATGGTAAGGCCTTCTCGTGGGACCTGCTTCCCACTTCGAGTCTCTAATGATTCAATCGTGTCGTTTGGCGGAGCCGAACTTCTCATGGTTCTGCCGCTCCACAATGCTAGCTTCGCTTATTGGACTTTTAGTAGGTTGATCTGACCAGGTCCCTGCAGGTTTCTTAACCACTTGCTGAGGTTAAAAAAATGTAACGTGTTCGGGCTAGGCCCTAGTCACGTAGCGGTACGGTAGGAGCGGATGGCTTTGTGATCAACACGAAGCGAGCGGTGCTTGCTAAAGGAGGCTTCAAACGGGGTGGAATAGGAGATCAAAGAAGTAACCGTTCAACCAAGTATATTTCAGAATACTGTCTGTCGAAGTCTGCTGTTTCGATCGCGGGAATCAGCGGTCTTTAAATACCGCATATCGCTTATCTCCAGTATGAGCGATATTGCAAAACATTTTGTGTATCAACCGATAGCATACGAAACGATACTGTAAAACCAAACATAAAACAATGTGTGTATCAACCGATAGCACACGAAACACTACAAGTATCAAACGACACTGTGCAACCAAACATAAAACAAGGTCTGTATCAACCGATAGCACACGAAACACTACAAGTATCAAACAATACTGTGAAACCAAACATAAAATCCTAGTAACCCGTACCGGTTACATTATCAATCTCACTGACTGTGTACCTGGTATGGACTCGGATGCACTATTAATTGCCCCTGCTACAGATCAATTCCGCTTCCACTCCTGCCGATCTGGTTTATTTGGATGGGGACGAAAGTGCTCCTGTGGACAGCTATTCAACCGTTGTCATACCTCTCGCATACCCTTTCCCGATCCCTTACTAACTGATGAGGAACAACTCCTCTTCGACCTTGACCGCTAACCTCTTAAGACTAATATTAAGTATACATTGGTTGATTTTCTCCATAACCAAAGACTTTCGGACAAAGTACGCAATATTCTGCATTCTTGGTCTCATACGATGTCAAACTTATTAAAACCTCCTCCCCCGCCTCTTTCACCTTACTCTTTACTCCACTCTTCAACTTAACATAAATGCAAAAAAAGTATCTACATGTCTTTTACTCTCACTATGTATTTTTCCTTTTGGCCTTTCTTATTTCTATCCTTTTAAAGTACATTTTTCCTATTTACATGCTCTTCACTAACCTTACATCTACCTGTTACTTTTACTATTATCTCTTCCCTTTGCAAAAGTCTTTTCCTTCTATCAGTTCACTTTTCTTACTCAAAAGTTACACTCTTGCTGTACTGCGGTTTTATTATAAGTACTGTTGTCCCGCAGTTGACTTCCTGTTAGTTTTGATTTACTTCTCTCTCTACTTCTTGCCTTTTCGCTCACACCCCTTATTTCTTCACTGGCTATCAGGTGTGGGCCTTGTACCCCTGATCTCGTCCACCCGGGTTGGCTCTGGTCACTCAGTCTTGTTCCATTTGAAAACAAGGATGCTGTACTTGTATTCTCTGGTTACCTAGAGGCGACTGATACTGTAGGATTGGTTCCTCACCTGCGCATGGTAGGGGCTTTGTACGTGATCTCCTTACACTGTCCTGTTGTCTTCTGCTTCATGTCAGTTGTATACTTTCTTTTCTAGTTAGTTGCTCCTCACTTGTAGGTTGTCGCTTCAGTCAGGTGGGAGTTCGGATTGGCAGTACAAGCTAGTATAGTTTTGTCTCTAGATTCAAATACACTTAACTCCTAACCCTAACCCTGGCTGTTCCGTAATAGGCAGTCCCATGCCCACTTACCCAATACGTCGATTCAGTTCTGCATTGGGGAATTCTTCCGTAATAGGAAAATTTCCTCTTTAGGTAAGTGCCCCTTCCGGAAATAGTAACAGCTCACATCCGCCATAGCAAGAGTGGTATGACAGGGGTCACACCCCTGCATATGCAGCTAAATAAGCTTATAGTATTACTCACACCTTGCTTAACGCACATGCAGAAACAGGAAAAAGTTTTTCGGGTGCTTATGCCATGATTACACTACCGGATTAGGCATATCTTCCTCTTCCGCTAGATTATCCAGGAGTCAATGCTGTGCGCCCACACCTTGCTTACAATACGAGGTCGCCAACGCACGAAATAATTGCAACCACACCCTTTCGCAAGCAGGCTCCCACCCGCAGCTTTTGTTTTCACCGCTTCGTGGTAAAAACGTTAACGCAACAGGAGATCTTCCTGCGCAGTAGTGCCCACACTACTGAACTCAGTAGTTCAGGGTTTTGTCTATATATCCCCACTGAAAGAATGCATACTGAAGAGTCTCCATCACACGGTGACAAAACGAGCCAACCGATATCCCACTACCCTGCGATATCCTCGTCTACGCCTTTCCCACCAAACATCTTGGACTCTTTCCGCTCCCTTTTCGATGTTATTACACAGTAGTAACCTAATCACCACTTGCTTTACTCGCGGCCTAACCCTAACCCTGTAGGACCCTATTTGGGCCAGCTCTACTCCCCCCCCCACCCATAGGGGTATAGGATGGGGAGCGATGATAATCACGTGGTATATCCCACGGCATCATTGGGTGGTAAGGAAATTGAAATATATCGATGCACTAATCTGCTATGCGTGATGCAACGTCTCTTTGTACGATCCGTGTACGAGTACACCTCTCCTAGATAAACCGTCAATTGTCCTCTTGCCCTTTCTCCACAATCATACAATCATGCATGTCGGATAGGCTAACAATATATCAGAATTGCTTTACCAACTCATGACGAGGTGGATTGTATACAGTGAACTATATAAGAAGGCTGGCCAGCCCCTCCCGAAAACCCAAGATTGATCCTTTTGCAATATCTGTACTCAAATCTTAATCATCACCTTCTCCTATTTGGCCAAGCGGTGATTCCGTTTTTGAGATTACGCAACCTTTGACTATTTGAAAAGAACAAGTCATATGTACAGTAAGTGTCTGCTCGGTTTCAAGGTCAAACCTAAGGTTTGACCTTTTCTTTGGTTTCAAATTTCCAGCAACTAATGGCTTCAGATATAAATAGTCAGTCAATTGGAAGATCGCACGGGAAAAGCTATAGTGCAACTTGCACTGCGGAGCACATTGCAACTTACCTGACCTCAGTTATCGGAGACCAAACCCGAAGCGTTGGTACCACTTTTATCCCTATCACGAGTGATTGGTACACAATATCGCAGCTCGTATATTCCAGCACAGGTCCAGTAACATCGACAAAGTGGTAAACCGCAATAACCATCTTCTGGTATGTCGACCGGACAGACTCCTTATATACTATTCTTTCCCCCTGATACGAACAGATCTACTATGATTTAACCGTTACCCTTTATGCATAAATCATGACTGCTCTGCCCATCATGCTCACTATGTTTCTATTATTATACTATTTTCACATCACTATTTCTTCATATTATATAATTGGAACCTCTAGGCCACTAGTCCAACAATTTACGTGAGCCATCACGAATTGCGCAACAGAATTGACCTCATTATCCATTTCAGGTCCGTTTCTTGATGAAACAAGCCTGACCAGTGTTACAAGGTTTGCCTCCAATCACCTAATTAGTCCCTGCAGTATCTGATTGTGAAGTTATTCTCTTACTTCTAATTATTATACTAGTACCATGGGGAAACATGACAAGAATCCACTGCGATCTGAAAATGGAAAACGAGAAGTGGCTGATACCCTTCATACGCAATTCAACAAGGAACTTTAATGCCCTAATTGTCTCTTTCAAAGTGCATCTAGTTGAGCCTTCAATAAGGATTCGGGAGGTACAATGGATACTGATGGACAGGGTTATCGCCGTTTCAAGTGTCGCTCACGGGCTATCTGTGGGAAGACTAGTGGGGTCACTCAATTCCCGGATCTCTGCTATGAGCAGCTGGTACAAACTACTGCGGTTGAGTTACTATCAACCATTTCCACTTCTAGTAAGTACCTACATGCATCCCTCCCTCGCACTTCTAGTCAGATAAAAGCAACCTGCTTACAATCTCCTCCTTCCTGATTTTCAACATGGTACATAGTTCTAATAATACACAGAGGGACAAAGGGTGAAACTACGCAGAACCAGTGCGAAACGGCTAAGGCAGAGGGAAAGCTCTAAGCTCCGAGAAACAGGCTCAACCGTAAAAAAGACTAGTTACTCCTCTCCGCCTGCAATGTGCAGTCTTCCAACTTCCAGACCAGGCGTAAGTTGTTCTGCATTCAGCCTGTTCATCTGATGATAGTTATAGCCTGGACCCTGCGGTTTCAATATTATTATTAAAAACCTCTACAGTTTACTAACAATACTGGTGAACTCTTTGCAGAGAGAAAGAAGTATAATTGATATTTCATCTATGTCAGAGAGTGTAGGTTCCGATCTAGACATGCAGGATTCTCATATGATAGGTTAGTTGTTCTTGATACTTGTATTGCTCTGTGAACGGGTTTTGAGTAAACTGGGTTCATTATGTTTAAGAGTATTGTGAGTGCTAATTATAACCTGGAAACATAGAACAACTACCAGCTAAGTGCAGTTTAGAACATTTAGAACACCAGATTGATATACTACTAGATAAACTAGAGGGAGAAATTGAGGAGCGTCAACGCCTGGAATTGCAAGTTATTCAGCTGGAAAAGACTGTCCTTAATCTGTTACCACAGAATGCCCCACCCACATTTTATGACTCTAGTCCATATCAGGTGAGTCATTTTCCTTAAGCATGCTATAGGACCAATTTATAGTAGTACTCAATATCTTTGCAAAATATCATTATCCTCCCATAACTTAAAACTTGGCTCTGATATATTATTACTAATACTGCTGGACATTTTCTTTCACCAATTTAGCAAAATGCTAGCATAGATAAGGCACGACTGATAGGATATGACATATCGAAAAATGGAATCTGTCTATCAGATAGGAGCCCGGACACCAGCGGGCATGAATCAGAATTGGACGATTCCCATATTCTACAAAGGTCAGCTGTCCTTCTGAAGGCATCACCACCAGTTCCTGTGAGAGCACAAGAGATCACAATACACATATATCATAGTGTTGTAACATCTGCAAATATAGGGAATCCAGGTATGATATTACACTTCATATTCAATAGCTATAAAAGGTTGACTGAATATGCAGATATATCACATGTACCGATTTGGAAAAAGAGGTCAAAACATAATTCTCAACGCTCTACCACTACCACTGCCATATATGTCTCAGGCATGACACATTTACCCCTCAAGGAGGTAAAAGATATCTTAGGAACAGCAGCGATCAATATTCAATTGCGGTTCATTCACAATCTTTCCTGGATGGATCAACGAATTCTGAAAATCCTTGTCGATACCAAGCATGTGCAGAGAATAAGGAATCGTATTGGGAAATATTCTGAATATGTGGTAAAATCCAGCTTCGATCCACTTGCAATGGACTCATTTACATGGCAAGACGATATTCAACCAGAATCTAAGGAGGAAATGTTGAAGGGAAAGTTTGTATTAAGACTCGCAACTTCAGCCTTATCGACCAGAAGTGCAGTGACCCAGGGACATATTCTAAATTGGGCTGCAAATCACGGACTGTGACCCCAATTGGAATGCGAGTTATGCAAAATGGGTGTAACGGGGGTACCCCTAGGAAGATGGATCCCAAGGTTGCGACCACACCGAACAACTTCAAACTTATCGCCAAAAGTTCACACAGATGTAAGAGTAAAGTAAACAGTAAAACTTAATATCGTTAAGCCTCACGCTTCGCTCAATTAAGGTCTCGAGAGCATTGCTTGTTTGAGTAGGAGAGTTCTCGCATAGACTTTCAGGTAGTTTTATCTTATGCCAGAAACTCCCCCATCAGTTTACTCCAACTATCTGAGTACACCCTTCTCCGCTAAGGGTGGTTTCACATGTCTCCTGGCACACCCTTCGGGCATGCATGTGTCGACACACTCTAGTCGGCGTTCACCTTATACGGTTATCGTTTCTGTGGTGCATTTCTATTTTGCCCGCCAGAGTGAAAACTTCTGCGCATCGGTGTCTTGCCAGTGGCTAACAGTCAAGACACCTCATGAACTAGACTATCTATGACACCCTTCCCATATGCATTGATCTCTACGTGACTCGGGAGGCTACCATGAGCGGTTTTTCTAGTTACTCTTTACGGGTCGCGGGCTTCCGGTGTCTTCCGCAGGGCACGATAGTCCGGGAGTGATCCAATGGGTGCTACCCATGACCACTACCTCGGATCTACCTTACCTGTGGTAGGAATCATGCTTTTAGTGTCTCTGCACTTCCCTTTCAGAGCCTATAGCGTTGGGAGCACGTTCNGCCCCCAGTTGTACCCACCCCCCCTTCCTCGAAAAACCCTAAGTTAACTAGCAGACATTGCTATAACATAGGACTTATAACGCGGTCTTCCGTCTCTACTTCAGTAATCCTATATAGGTAATTAGCATTCTGAGGATTACTGCGAACAGCTTACAGTCGACCGGACGGCAGCGACGTATACGGTGTTGCAAGCATGTCTGCAAAGATTCCTCTTTGCTAGACTGCACACAACTACACAAGCATTTGTCCATGACGTCCGGGCCTCAAGGCGGGGCTGGAGGGGTATGATAGAAATAGTGTCTTCACTTTACAGCTTCCTCGAAGCTACGTAGCCCGCCCAATAGCATCCCTGGAACCCCAGATTCCAGTATCATGCCTGACTTCATGTGACCAACATTCCAGTCAATTTTCCCGAACTCCCCAAGGGACTTCGTATTGAAAGGTAGGGTAACTCAGGACCCAAGGCAGGGTAACCTGATCCCGAGAGTAGGGTAACATTGTCCAGCGGACAAGTTAACTTTTCCCTATTACCCTGCCTATCCCGTCGCTGGTGATAGACCTTTCTGACCTGTCTTCAGTTTCCCGGCCTACCTGAGCAACTGCCCCTTCATAAGTTCCTAAGTATGCTGACACCGCTCCCGCATGTACCCAGGTACCTAAGTCCCTAACCAGCCAATTCTGTTCATTCTCGGAGCCTAGGCCATCGGGTCTCCATAGGTCAAGTACTTACTTCCCTGCCAATTCCTATCAGTTCGCCTCCTGGCTACCTGTATAGGTATAGGTTCCGTTTGCCATAGCTCATGTATGCTGCGTCGTTACAATAGGCATTGCACCTACAGCACATACTTCTGTCACAGTGCCCACAGGGACTATGGATTCTGATTCCAACAATGGTCACCAGGAAGGTAGTGCAAGACGGACTGCAGTATTTGCCAATGCTCCAGTTATGCCTGGAGCTGCCAAATATGGTAAGCGCAAGTTTGCAACATCTACATATGTGACGTGTTTGGGCCAGGCCCTAGACACGTAGCGGGAGGATAGGAGCAGATGGCTTCATGGTCAACACGAAGTGAGCGCTACTTGCTAAAGGAGGTTTCGAACGCGGTGAAATAGGAGATCAAAGAAGTAACCGTCCAACCAAGTATATTTTAAGAATACTGTCCGTCGAAGTCTGCTCTTTCCATCACGGAAATCAGCAGTCTTGAAATACAGCATGTCACTTATCTCCAGTATGAGCGATATTGCAAAACAATGTGAGTATCAACCGATAGCACATGAAACAATTCACGTATCAAACGATACTATGAAACCAAACATAAAACAATGTGTGTATCAACCGATAGCATATGAAACAATACAAGTATCAAACGATACCGTGAAACCAAACATAAAACAACCTAGTACCCGTACCGGTTACAATGCTACCGATTGATATACACATCGTTTTATGTTTGGTTTCACCGCATCGGTTGATACTTGAATTCTTTCATTTGCTATCAGTTGATACACCGATCATTTTATGTTTGGTTTCACAGTATCGTTGATACTTGTATTGTTTCGTCTGCTATCTGTTGATACACATATTGTTTAACATTTGGTTTCACAGTATCATTTGATACTTGTATTGTTTCGTGTGCTATCAGTTGATACCCGCAATATTCTGGAATATCGCTCCTACTCGAGATATGCGATATCCTGTATTTACAAGACCACTGATTCCCGCAGTGGAAAAAGCAGACTTCAACCGACATTATTCTTAGTATACTTGGTTGAAAGGTTACTTCTTTGATCTCCTATTACACCCCGTTCGAAGTCTTCTTTAGTAAGCAGTGCTCGCTTCTTGTTGATCAAGAAGCCATCTGCTCCTATCATACCGCTACGTGACTAGGGCCTGGCAGGAACACGTTACATGCTATATCTGATCAACATCGTGTACTACCTTTTGTCATTTGGCCTCCCTTGTCTGTACGCCTTGCCAACACTGACCTCTCATATTCCCCACGTTCTGACAATCTCGGGTGTACTACTCCTGCACCTGAAATGTATCTAATACACTGCTATGCATCTCGCTTCTGTCTGATCCATCTGGCTGGCTCCCTAGTAACACCAAACATGCTGCTTTTACGGCTAGGCACCGCCGAATCATTCTACTCCGACGCCTTCTGTTCTGATATCAGATCCGTACTCACAATATATGAGCTACTCCGGTCCTTACACCTCTTCTCCTGTTATACTTTCCTTGGCCAGCTACACCACTATGTTTCCCTTGTTCTTCCCCTTGCGCTCCTAGCTTTCATCCTATTAGTGATATGTCCTGACACTTTCTGGAGGTTCTTGTTTCCCTCTTGATGGTACTATATAAGATTAGATGAGCCTGAAGATGTGATCGGACCTCCATGAAATCCTCAAGATGTTGCACCAAATTTTGCCCTGAACATAATATCCTTTCCAGATGGTTCAGATGCTCCTATAGTACCCTCAACCTTATTATTTTTCCCTTGCCTCTTCAAATTGAAACTATTAACTTCCTACACACCTGCTATACCAACACATTATATTACAAACAGATCGATTCAATTAATTCTTTCTACTCTCCATGTCTATTGTTCACCTAGTTACCCTCACTAATGCCCCCAGTTGTACCCACCCCCCCTTCCTCGAAAAACCCTAAGTTAACTAGCAGACATTGCTATAACATAGGACTTATAACGCGGTCTTCCGTCTCTACTTCAGTAATCCTATATAGGTAATTAGCATTCTGAGGATTAAAATCCAGAAAGTTGAGTACGTATATAGCCACTGCCCAGGTGGGGCCTTGCAACTAGTCTGCTTCCTGGGAATTTTTTTTTTCTTTTCTGGTGCTTAACTATGGCCCTGATCTACATGCCACCAGGAGTCTGACTGCGGAAGGCAGTCCAACATGGTGTCTGGCTGAATGTCTGACCCTATAGCTCTTCAGCTACTACTGCCCAATAGTCTGCAAATCCTTTACCAGGATATTGTCATATATCCCGAACGTTCTCTACCTTTTTCTGCATAGTAAACTGCATCTTGTCTACTAGTATCTACTGCACCCCCCCGCCAGACAATCTGCCCATATTACTGGCTACCGGGCAAGAAGATCTGTTATCAAGTCTGCCTTCTTCGTCCTCAATAGCCAGGTTTGCTCATACCTGACTCATGTGCAACCCCCTCAGGCTTGAAGTCACCCCGATTCTTATGTACTTCAGTTTGCCATATCTATTGAGTACGGTAGAGTATTGCATATATTAAGGAAACTATCGTGCCATTGATGTATTCAAGAAAATCTCGTGCAGCAATCCCCCACATCTTGTCACACTCTGAGTACTTCCCCCATATGGCTGCGGCAATCTGCAGTTCCAGGAATCGGAATATCATTTCCTGTACAGAGTTCAATTGTGGTCCATTATTACCAGAAGGCAAGTGTAATCATCCGTGTGTCAATCTCATACCCCTCTTAGGCATACATAAACCTATCCTCTTCCAGGTCATAGTCTGCCCTACATGCAAATGCTGTGAGATTCCCTTTCAGGAGACTGTATAATTTTTGAACCTTGCGTTTCATGTTGTAAAGCAACTTCGATCTTAACCTGCAGTGCTTATTATATATCTTTCACCGTTAGTACCATACTCAGGGCCATGCCATGTCTCTTTATCGCTGTGTCTACTTACTATTTTTACACCTCACCCTACTGGCTCCCTGTGTCCCACAGCAGAAATCTCCTAGTACACCTATAGCGAAACACAGTCTACCTCTGATGTTAAAGAAACCATGCCCCGCAGTGGGTTAACAAAAGGAGTATACTGGAGAATCACAGTTTTTACCCGCACCACCATAGTTGCCATAGCCCCTGATACTGCATTCTGCAGCGAGATAATATCTGACAAGATATGCTTATTTAATAGTGTAGTCGATTCAATAGCCGGACTCAAGCTCCTAACATCTGCTGTAACGGTACTGTCTAGTAGGGATGAGAGTTATAGTATACAGAATGACAAGAATGTTGGTAGAGTGTATTGTCTACCATGGATTCCTAGTCGATGGGTGCCCAGCATCACGCTAACTAGAGCTGTTTCCACCATCCAGACATGGTTGAAATTTATACTATTGTTATGTGACTATTTCTTTGTCTGTCCATCTTTTATGATCAATAATGCCATTCTAGTACAATGCCATCTGAAGCAGAATTGTCCCCTGTATCTGCCTCGTGGTCCAATTCACTTCCGTCAGATCCTCCAGAGTTTTAGTACTCATGCTTGCTACTATCACTAAGAGGAAGTGTTTTCAGATCTACTTGCGCACCTCATTTAATTCCTGGTTTACTATACACTGTGGATAGTATCATGCTTCTCTGGAAGTATTTTAGTGGACCTCCGCGCAGCCGTATTAAGTCCAGCGGTAAAGAGTTTGGATGTAGGGACAGTTGGTTGGACCGTGTAGTAGCAAAGCTGTTGGATCAGTTTCACTACATTCCCAGCCTTAACCTCATGGATTCTATACTATCAGTTCTTGTATTGCCACTACCTCTGCTCATGTTACTGACATGAGGTATCTGTTGTCTATCTGAATTAGCACTTGGTTGTCTATCCATGAGGTGCTAGCACAATGTTGATAAATGTTAAAAAAGGTAGGGATTAGAATATAGCACAATAGGGTATATCTTGCATATTGAAAAAGTAAGTAGTTTGTATGTAATGGGTTTCTTGCCCTTAAGAAGACATGTTGCATCTTACAAACTAGAACTCAGATAAGGGGTTCATAGAATAAGACACTATTACTCAGTATTGAAAGAAATGTTTTGCCTGTGAAAAGCAGTTTTCCTTGTATTCCGTATTATGGGTGTAGTCCTGATATTCACAGAAATCATGGTGCTGATGACTCGACTATAACTATGGTTGACAAAATGGTGATGCTCCTAGGATAAGATGCTAAGGTGAAATTGTGGCCACAACAAGTATTGGTTACTACAACTAATTCTAACGAGATACCTGCTACACTTAAACCAGATTAGATCTCCATACCTTGGCTCAGGACATCCTATAGACACAGTACGATACGAAAATGTGAAATGTAATCTGGCTAATCAACCAGCTTTGTCAGCTGATGCTACTCAAATCAAGGGATATGACTGAAAGAGGTAATAAATCTGAGAAATGAAATATAGATGTTAAGATAAAACAGCGCAAGTATGTAACTATGCAAACATATTCCAGTACCAAGAACAGAAGATCAGGCTAAGAGTAACACAGAATACGATTGGCCTATGCAAGAAAGGACAATTGTAGCATAGTTATTTTCTGACAAACAAGCGAATCCGCTATATACACACTGTATATGACTTCCCAAGATGACCTATGCAAAGAAAATAGAGAGAAGAAATTAAAACACCCGATGCAAAAACATTCACCTTCTAACAGCCTAATATCTTTCTCAGGGTCCTAATTGTCATATCGCTATTTTCTTATCAGGGGTGTTCAGGCTAGAGAAAGACATGGTCACTAGCGTTATGGAGTATACTAGAGATTTTGGGGATACCACAGGTACCAGAGATGCTTCGTGGGGCTGAGATATCAAGAGTGTTACCGGGGCTTGAGATGTAGGAGTGCCGGGGGGGCCACAGTTGTCAGTTGTGCTTGGAATAGCAGTAGTGTTGGGGGTGGTAGTGGTACTAAGGGTAGCAGTAGTGCTGGGGGTAGCAGTGGTACTGGGGGTAGCAGTGGTGCTCAGCGTAGCAGAGGTGCTGAGGGTAGTGGTGGTGCTAGGTAAGAGAGCACCATAGTCACAGCAATTGGGGGGAAGGCCAGGTGTCCATCAAGAACCTCCGTCAGGGTTGTAACGTGTTCAGGCCAGGCCCTAGTCACGTAGGAGTATGATAGCAGCAGATGCCTTCGTGATCAACACGAAGCGAGCGCTGCTTGCTAAAGGAGGCTTCGAACGGGGTGTAATAGGAGATCAAAGCAGTAACCGTTCAACCAAGTATATTTAAAGAATACTATTTGTCAAAGTCTGCTGCTTCCATCGTAGAAATCAGCGGTCTTTTAAATACAGCATATCTCTTATCTCCAGTGTGGGCGGTATTGCAAAACAAGGTGTGTATCAACCAATAGCACACGAAACAATTCATGTATCAAACAATACTGTGAAACCAAATATCAAACACTGTGTGTATCAACCAATAGCACACGAAACAATACAAGTATCAACCGATACCGTGAACCCAAACATAAAACACTGCATGTATCAACTGATAGTACACAAAACAATACAAGTATCAAACGTTACTGTAAAACCAAACATAAAACAATCTGCGTATCAACCGATAGCACACGAAACAATACACGTATTAAACATACTGTGAAACCCAACATAAAACATAAAACATAAAACATAAAACAACGTAGTACCCATACCGGTCACACTCCCAAAATAAAATAACAATTTCACAAAATAAAACAAACTAATGAAATCCTAATAGCCGGTAATTCCGCTATTCTCCTGAAAGTCCGCTTAGGACCCATCCTCATCATCATCGCTATTGTGCAGCAATCTCATGTCGTCCTGCAACATCTATTCTGCACCTTCCAACCATCTTTCCAAACACTCACCACATGGCGCTCTACGCACAAAGCAACCTGACTCGCAGTCATGTGGCAGGTCCACAAAGTTCCGTACTATCCGGTCCTCCCATTCCTCCGTCTCGACATTGATTCGTCCGCAACCCTCGCAGCGATCAATGTAGAATATTTTCCAGTATGCGCTTTCTGGAATTATCTCTCCGTACAGCAGGTACCCCAAAATGAGGACTCATCCCTTTATGCTGACTTCTGCGTTGGTTGACATTTTTGTTTCTTTCGCGTGAGGTAAAGGTTTGTAAGAGGGTAAAGGTTTGGAGGTATGATGGTTTGGTCTGTTTTCTTCAGCGTGTTAGAGGGATGGTGGGTGGTATTTATGTTTCAGTGGTGACCTAGCTTAGGTGTTCGTCTCGCTTAGGTGTCGGCCTCGCTTAGGTCTTCAGGGGAAGGGGGGTGCTGCTTAATTTCGGTGTCGTCCATCTCTATGCAACTATCACATTTTTCTGTGCTCAGGTAGCACCTCCTACCGAAGCGGAAAACATCTGACACAGATTCTCCCCACATTCGTCGCGTCGATTCTGTTGTTATTTCTAAGCATTTGTTGCAGATGTGTATGAATAGTCAGTGTGTAAGGTATCGTCTAGGGATAATATCATGGTTCACCAACAGTCCCATTAGCTGATGGCGCAGTATCCATGGCACTTGCTCATTGTTTGACATCGTAAGGCTATTGGGTGGAGTGTTTTTTCTTTTTGCTATTGCCAGTACTCCGTCTCGGCCAGCCAGGCTAGGTACGCTGCTTCATCTTCCATTACCTGATTTTCATCTTCGCTGCTTTCGCAATCGCTCTCGAAGTGGGCGGACCAAAATCTGTCCTGTATCTCTTGGTCCGTGTCCCGGCACAGGTGTTGGATTTCTGGTAGGATTGGGCTCCATGCCACCATCACATGGTTTATCGTAGGGGGTAGCTCGTCCTCCGGTTTGTTGTCTTTCCACCATTGATTCACCAATTCCCTTGCATTTTCCAATCCTTGCAGGGGTTCCCAGCTATTCTCAGTTTCTGGGTACCACACCTATTTCACTAGAAATTGGTCACAGTCATACCGTCTTCTGTGGTCTCGTATGGTTTCCACTTCCCATTCCGGTTTCTCGTTAACCACGATCGGAGCTGGTTTTACGTGGCTCCTGGCAGGGAAGGAGACATCATCGTCAGGGTGATATCTTTTCACCGTGGATGCATGGAATGTCGCTTCTTGGTTTCTGTACATTCTGCCATCCATTTCTGCCATGTAATTTTGTGTATGCTCATTATAGTCGATTATCTTGCATGGTCCACGCCAGCGCTGTTGCAATTTCTGGCTATGTCCCGATTCTGTTGTGAATAAACCTCTATATACCAGTGACAGATTACCCTTTCCAATCGGTGTATGATGTCTGCGTCGTTTGGCTGCCGTTCACTTGCTTCTAAATCATGCCATTTTAATCGCATTGAATGCCACGTTCCAGATTGCTTGGTGCCTGTTTAATGATTCGTCGGCAGCTGGTACAGTGGAGTTCTTGAAGTTCACTAGGGGAAGTAGGGGGTAATTCTTTCCAAAAATAGCTTTCTATGGTGACATGCCGAGAGTTTCTGACCATCCTGCATTCGGGTATGCTGCTGTCTCCGGTATGGCATCAAACCAGTTGTTCTGTCTGGCATTGACTAGGTTTCGGAGAGCGGTCTTCAATTCTTGAATTTTTCTTTCGACCTGTCCATTCGTTTCATGATGTCCTGGTGCCGCCTTGATATGCTCAATGCCTAACGATCGACACTCTTCTCTCTACACATGTGACTCAAACCGTAGGTCTGCATCTCTTACTAGAGATGTTGAGTACCCATGGGGTATAAATGTTTTGTTGCGTAGAAGTTCCCAGGTTGTTACGGCTGTTACTTGCTTTGTTGTAGGTATAAGCCATGTGAATCCTGAAACCCTATCCATCACAACTAGGATCGTGTCGCATCCCCATAAATTGTGGAAGGGTCCCGCAAAGTCAATGGCTATTGATCCGAAGATTTCCCATGGCAGGGTAATTGTCTGAGCCTTTCTGTAACCTGTTTGGGCCAGGCCCTGGTCAGGTAGCGGTATGATAGGAGTAGATGGCTTCGTGATCAACACGAAGCGAGCGCTGCTTGCTAAAGGAGGTTTCGAACAGGGTGTAATAGGAGATCAAAGAACTAACCATTCAACCAAGTATATTTAAGAATACTGTCTGTCGAAGTCTACTGTTTCCATGGCGGGAATCAGCGGTGTTCAAATACGGCATATCGCTTATCTCCAGTATGAGCGGTATTGCAAAACCTTGTATGTATTAACCAATAACACACGAAACGATACAAGTATCAAGTGATACTATAAAACTAAACATAAAACACTTTGTGTATCAACCGATAGCACACGAAATGATACAAGTATCAACCGATACTATAAGGGAAACATAAAACAATATGTGTATCAACCGATAGCACATGAAACAATACAAGTATCCACCGATACTGTGAAACCAAACATAAAACAATGTGTGTATCAACTGATAGCACGCGAAACAATAAACATAAAACCCTTGTAACCCGTACCGGTTACACTTTCCTTCTTGCAATTTTGTAGGCTCCTTATTTACCTGGCATGTGTGGCACTAGGTTACATACGCTCTAAAGTCTTTCCGCATTTCAGGCTAAAATAGGTACTCCATTGCGTACCGCAAGTTTCCTTCAACACTGTGGTGGCCTTTGTTGTGATTTTCGCTAATGACATATTCTCTTAACGTCATATTTCCGTATGCGGAGCCTTTCGGAATATACAGGAAGTCTTCCCAATATCTGGTTTTTGCGTATAGCATTCTGTTTGCAACCTTGTAAGAGGACGAATCTCCTGTGGAGTCCATATTCTCATTTACCTTCCTCCAAATTGGTTCTTTCCAGTATGCTACTACCAAGTTTACTCGGAACATTCCGATCCTTTCATTGATTGTTTGTAAGGTGTCGCGTTCGTCTTCTATCACGCTTCCTCTGGTTGTTGCAGCTAGGTCTTCCTCCTCGTTGTCTTCCACGACATCCTATAGCCCGCGCCGGTATTCTGTCATCGTCGGGGGTATTACTGAGACTGTTGTCTCGTTGGTAAGCCTCTCTAGCCGTTCCGCTTGTCTAATCGGTGGTGGGCTATCAGAGCCTGGCATTCGGAAGGCTGCTATTGTAACCAGTACAGGTACTAGGTTGTTTTATGTTTGGTTTCACACTATCATTTGATACTTGTATTGTTTCGTGTGCTATCGTTTGATACACACATTGTTTTATCTTTGGTTTCACAGTATCGTTTGATACTTGTATTGTTTCGTGTACTATCGTTTGATACAGGCATTGTTTTATGTTTGATTTTACAGTATCGGTTGATACGTGAATTGTTTCATGTGCTATCGGTTGATACACACATGGTTTTATAGCATTGCTCATACTGGAGATAAGCGATATGCTGTATTTAAAAACCCCTGATTCGCGCGATGGAAACAGCAGACTTCAACAGACAGTATTCTTAAATATACTTAATTGAACGGTTACTTTTTTGATCTCCTATCACACCGCGTTCGAAGCCTCCTTTAGCAAGCAGCGCTCGTTGCGTGTTGACCATATAGGCATCTGCTCCTATCATACTGCTACGTGACTAGAGCCTGGCCCGAACACGTTACCGCTATTGTCTCGCCGTAAGGTTTCCTATTGGTTCTGGCTCTGGCATTTGGAATGCCGGGGCTTCCAGGTTTAGCAGTGCCGGAATTGCATAAGATCTAGGGGTTGGCTGGGCAGGGGTGGACGGCCCTTCTCCCGCACTCATTAGTCTTCCGCCAGTCGTTTGATACCATTCCGGGTCATTGATTTCGGGGGACTCCGGAGGGCTGGGGTCGATTTCTGTACTTGGGGGGCTCGGTCCTTCACTAAGTGGGTAAGGGGTCGATTTTCCCCGTTATCTAGGATGCTTGTTGGTGAATTTGATCTCAGTATGATGATATGGGCAATGATTCACCTAACAGTGTGAGTAATATAAGGCGCTCTATTGGAGTTCTTCCAGTGCCGTACTTCGCAGGGTACACTGGTCACCCCAATCGTTTCGCGCAGTGATTGCGCAGGGGCTTTCGGCGGGTACAGGGGCCTCGTTGGGGTACTCAGTATAGGAGAACGCAGGGGAAGTAGGGGAGAACTCATGCGTGGGCTCCATTGTGTTTGATTCTTGCTCATATACTGTATTATCTGCGATGTCATCTGATTCCTTCCTATAATCATGGACATAGAGTGGATTCAAGTCTGATTCTCGTTCATATATTCCGGAATGGGCATCAGGTAAATAGTTCGTGCGTCCCGGTGCGGAGACTATTTTCGCGTCGTATTTTCCCCAAGCACTTAGCCATCTTACTTGCTTCCTTCTAGGGTTTTTTGCTATTCGTGGATGTGTCCAGGGTTGGTGGTCTGTAACTATTGTCAAGGAATTTTCCCTGAGTACATTGTGGAACCGATTAAGCGCTTCCACTATTGGTAAGGCCTCTTTATCAGTGGTCCCGTAGTTCATCTGAGCGTTGGTGAACTTGCTGCTGTGTAACATAGCTGGTCGTGCCGTCTCATAAGCGGGTCCCTGTCCCACCCATGCTCCAATTCCTAAATCTGAGGCGTCCGTAACCAACCAAATTCGTTCCTTGTTTCGTATATCTATTGGTCGCATGACTTGGTGATTGATGATTTGCTTTCGGACCATATTGAATGCGGTTTGGTAGGTCGTTATCCAGACGAATTCGGCGTTTCCTGTTAAGTCCGTTAGCGGTGCGGTCAACGTTGCATGGTGTGGGAGAAACTGAGCCACATCATTCACTATTCCTAGGAATCGTTGTAATTCCTGCATGTTTTTTGTTGTCTCCCATTCTGCAATGGATGATATTTTCTGGGGAGAGGCATGGATCCCCTCGTTGTCCACTATCTGTTCCAGTACTTGCAGTTTGTCCGCAAAAAGTACTGACTTCCTTTTGCTTGCATAGAATTTTTCTTTTCTGAGTCGATCACATACTTGACATATGTGTTTTTCGTGTTCCTCTAAGGTGTCTGAAAATATGAGAATATCATCGATGTATTCCCATACAAAATGACGTAAATATTCGTGTAGGAGGTCCTCCATTATTCGCATAAATGTTGCTGGTGCATTCATGTCTCCTTGTAGCATTACCTTGCTCACAAACCCTCCGAACGGGGTTTTGAAAAAGTTGAACTTAACACTGTCCTTGTCCACTCGTGTTTGGAAGTATACATCGCTTAGGTCGATCTTGCTCTGGAATTTCGCTCGCCCTATTCAGTTAAGGATCTGCTGTTGGTTTGGAATTGATGGACTATCCATGACCGTGTTATCGTTCCTTACCTTCAGGTCCACCTGGAGGAGGATCCTTCCGTCTGGTTTGGGTTGTACAAACATAGGTGCCGCTCCGGGAACCTCCTGTCGTACTATTACTCTACTTTGTAATTTCTCGTTTATCCAGTTCATGAGTTTTTCTTTGTAGGCTTCTGGGATTGAGTATGTTGGTTGGTTTCATAGGTCGGTTGGATCCTTTAAGTGAATGTGGTTGTTAATCTTTCACACAGGGGGTAGCGTTGAAGGGACCTTGTCCCAGAATACATCCTTGTATTCTTCCAACAATGTTGTTGAGGTGGTGTCTGACACCGCGGCTCGCAATTCCCCCCTTGTTCGTTTGCATAGCATACGTAGTTTGTCATCGGGAAATTCCACTACTGTATCCCCATACCTAATAAGAGCATTATGCCTTTTCAGGAATGGCATTCCAATCAGGGCGTCGTATTTTGCCAAGTTCCTTACCAACATCTCCTGATTTGTCTATTTCCTTTTCCCGATTCCTATTGTCAGTCCACCTTTCTTGTTGCTTGAAGAGTGGGATCCTTTCAGTGCCATATTGACTGTTCTTGGTTGGGGTAGAGGCTCCGTAGGGATGCCATGGGTAGAGATAAAGGTGGCACTTATTATGTTGCAGCTGATTGTTCCCATGTCGAATATTGTCTTTGCTAGGTGTCCCTCTATATGGATTGTTCCCTCAACAGCATCACGGGGCTTGATTGCTAACGTTGGTTGCGTTCGGAGGCTTTCCATTTCCACAGAGTTAATTTACCCATCATCATATTCGGTTGCTTCCATGTGGTTCGAGCTAGCCTCCCACTTAGCACCCTTTCCTTTTCCGTTTTTGGAGTAGCAGTCCTTTGCATAGTGACCCTTTTTCGCACATTCGAAACACGCGCCTTCCTCGCGTCGTTTCTGTTTCTTGTCCTTCTTGTCTTTTGAATCCTTGCGGTATGGTTTATCCTTCTTCGTATTGTCCTGCAATCATGAACCTTTGCTATTCCTTTGTTGTGGTACCTGGGTTCGGTAAACTCCTGTTTCATACCGGATTGCGTCCTTCCGTTCCGCCCGCTTGACTATCTTGTCAAAGGAATCACCCTCCTCCTCCATGGGTTCTACCTCCTGGCATAGTCTGGGATGCACTACTTCATACAATCTTCGTTGTAGCATATACTGAGACTCCGTCCCAGAAGGCAATCGTTCACAATACATTAAGAGATCCATCGCGATCAAGGTTACTCTTTTGGTTTTACCATTTCGTACTTGCTAGATATCCTTGAACCTTTTGTATAGTTCTTCCGTGTTTCCCGGGGATTGGAATCTCTCTCCCAAGTATTTTATCAGGGCTGTTCCTCGGATCTTTTCTCCACTCTCATAGTGGTTCATTGCTTGGTGGTATGCTTCCTCTGCCTTCCCATAACAGAAACGTCCCATGTATACTCCGCTTCCTTTCTTAGTTCCATCCACTCACTGTAGGGCCAGGTATTGAGAGGTTGTTAGAACCCACCGGTCAAATACTTCAGGTTTTAAGTCGTCCTTTTCGCGTGAGAACGAGGGTGGCGGCGGAAATTTGATTTTAGGTCCTGTTTGCACGGCCCCTGGGCGGCGCGGTCTGGCGAATTCACCTTCGGACATATTATGTTCGGACTCTTCGTCACTCGAGTTGTTGTCTGAGGAGCTTTCTGGAGAGTCGCTGGGGGATTCGTCTGGTGGCCACCTTCCCACCGAGTGATCTGATGCTTCTTCATCGTCGTCTTCCCTCTTAGGTGTCCCAACAGGTATGCTACCTGTCCTCGGTGGTTGCGCCAGTGCCTTTCCTTTGCTAGGGCTGAGGGGAAATAGCCCAGGAAGGCTTGTTGCTGCCTTTGCTAATTCGTCAGTCGATTCGCCAAAGGTCTGCTTGGCCAAGTCTCGTCCTAGTTGTTGTTCTGCTTCCTCAATCGAGAATTCCCTGTTTGGCCCTTTCGGTTTCTTGGGTTGGCGTTTGTTGGTAAGGCCTTCTCCTGGGACCTGCTTCCCACGTTGAGTCTCCAGTGACTCAATGGTCTCGTCTTGGCGGAGCCGAACCCTTCGTGGTTCTGCCGCTCCCCAATGCCAGCCTCATTATTGGACTTTCTGTAGGTTGATCAGACCAGGTCCCTGCAGGTTTCTTAACCGGTTGCGGAGATTAAAAAAATGTAACGTGTTCGGGCTAGGCCCTAGTCATGTAGCGGTATGATAGGAGCAGATGGCTTCATGAGCAACACGATGCGAGCGCTGCTTGCTAAAGGAAGCTTCGAACGGGGTGTAATAGGAGATCAAAGAAGTAACCGTTCAACCAAGTATATTTAAAGAATACTGTCTGTCGAAGTCTGCTGTTTCTATCGTAGAAATCAGCGGTCTTTTAAATACAGCATATCACTTATCTCCAGTATGAGCGATATTGCAAAGCAATGTGTGTATCAACCGATAGCACACGAAACAATTCACGTATCAAACGATACCATGAAACCAAACATAAAACACTGTGCGTATCAACGGATAGCACAGGAAATAATACCAGTGTCAACCGATACCGTGAACCCAAACATAAAACACTGTGTGTATCAACCGATAGCACACGAAATAATACCAGTATCAACCGATACCGTGAACCCAAACATAAAACACTGTGTGTATCAACTGATAGCACACGAAACAATACAAGTATCAAACGATACCGTGAAACCAAACATAAAACATAAAACATAAAACATAAAACAACCTAGTACCCGTACCGGTTACAAGGGTAGCAGTCCAGCTTTCCTCAGCACCATTGCAACCTGGATGTCAGGCTGCTGCCCCTGATACCTCCAGTAGAGACCCAGAGTGTGCAGAAGACTGAGAGTCTGTTGAATAGAAGTAATCCTGAGGAGAAGGATACTTCATTGTACCCTCACTAGCATCGGTGAGCTGTTTAAATACTGGAGCAAACATAGTGGAAGATCTCAATCCCCTCTGACCCTTAGGTCTACAAACCCACAATACCACCATCCTGTATCATCACAATTCTTTCCAGGTTACTGCCCACATATATACAATATACAGAACACAAAATAATATAGAATAGGGTCAAGCTCACAGCTGGAGTACGCCAATGGGTTTGAGCTTGGCAGCTGGTACACCATCCAGGAGCGAAAGTCCTCGCATGCATTTGGTTAATAGGACAGTACTATCAGCTTCCTCATGCTATATTGAAGATTAGCTATTGTGTTTAGATTGTCCTCTCACCGCTAGTTCCATTTGAAATATTATGTTAACCACAAATCCCCTCACCCTACTGGGTACCAGAGACCCCTCTACTTCCTCTCCTGCCAACCATTCCCCCTCTTCGGTGTCCTCCTCCTCTTCCATGGCCCTTCCCATATATTCAACCTCGCCCACATAATGCCTGATGATAAAGTCAAAAAATGGGCATCTCGCATGGACTGTCTTGCTGGTCTAGTCCTTCTTCTCCAGTTGATCTCGATGCAACCCCAGAACTAACAGGTGGAGTGGATATCAACCATCATTGGTGTGAAGCCACGCTATAATATCATTATTTCTCTTGACAAAAGTGGGTTGTCATAAAGGAAGAGGTTCTCTGAGTGCCAGATACAGTATGTCTAAACACCCACCAGTCACTCTGATCTGAGACCATTGGTACCAGATTTCCTACTTCCTCCATTGTCCCCGAACCACGCCATGCAGATTTATAATCTTTAGTGCACCAGGGACCCTCCAGGTAATTCCCCGGTCTGAGTTGATACCACACCAGTTGTAATAGGCAGGGTCCATACGGGGTCCTGGGCAAATAGTCTAAGGCACACTACAATAAGTGGGACAGGCAAGTGAGGGCAGGTGTACATACAAGCCATGTTTGTTTAAGGTTTGCGGGGTTTAAGACCATGGTTTCAGGAGTCACTGGCACAGTTCAAGAGTTCCCCTGACTTGAATAAGAATCAAAGTTGTAATTCCTAAGTACTAGTATAGAGGGGAAATTCCCAGGTTGTGTCAACAAAAAAAGCTACAAAGAGGCACACCCATCTATATAACAAAGAAAAATCCTCTACCCACAAATCCCAACACCTCAGACCCCTTTCCTCCTGCACAGCCTTGCTCTTCTATTGTGTTCTATTGGGTTCTATTATATGGAACCTCGGCTAGTCGACCTTTCCTATCCCTAGGTAACCATACAACCCTAATAGCTATATATGCAACCAAAAGTCCAAAGCTTACCTTACCCCTATCAGGTAGCTGTGACACCAGGAGTGATAGAGGAACAGATATCCCTGGTCTCCTGTTCAGCGAGCAATATAGCTTCCCACAACCTGTAGGCACAAAGGGGAGATCAAACTCAGTTCCGCCACGAATATAATGTGTCAATGCCCGGGTAAAGAAAGACCAATAGTGGTGAAGACACACGTCAAAGTCGGACAACCTCATCACTACCAGCTCACTCCACATTTTGATGCTCCTTGGTCACCTAGAGTTTCCGGACTCCATCCTTGACCAAGGTTCTCAGCTGATATAAGAGATCCCCTGGATCGTCCGTGTGGTGCTTAGCTTCACTGGGTGCCGCATGCTGTTTGTTTGGGAGACACAAGAATGCAAAAACCATAATAGACTCCACTTAGTCATCTGTCCGATGGCTGGGACCTAGGGAGCACACCAGAATATCAGCCTTAACCTCCCTCTGCCATACCAAGTAAATGGCAGTTTGGTGGCCAAGATCCTTGAACCCATACCATTACTTGGCATAAACAATCTCACCGAAATACTGCCTGGTTTCAGTACTGATATTAGTCTAAAAGATTTGGTAAGCTTGAGATGGATTAGATTAAGCATAGAAAGAATCCTGTACTGCCAGCTCAAATAGGAGGCACTCGTCATATCATGGTAGGCTTCTATCACATAGTCGGATAGATATAACCTTCAAGTTGTACCACAGTAAGTCACCATTCCCCTATAACAGTTTGTCAAGTTTCCTGAAGTTCCCAGTTCATGACAGGATCTCGAAGTCTAGTCCTCTACTTTATGGGTAGGGGGGCATGTCAGGCGATACAGTGGGATGTTTAAGAGATTTGATCAGTGGGTGGGTTATTTTCACCCAATACATGGATATATTTCGCTTCCTCTCACTTTCTCAACTGGATTTGCTCTGCTCCATGTCTGCTATTAGGAGTCGTTCAGGAGTAGGTGCAATTTTTTTTTTATTTCTTTTTTTTTTAAAAAAAAGACTTAAGGTTTTTCCTTACTTCTTTTCGTGATCCATGGTAGTGCCTGGTAGCTAAGTTGTCAGATGGAGAAAGAAGAGCAAAGTGATAAGGAGAAGGAAGGAAAAAAAAATGAGATGGAAGAGAAAATGAGGCAGAGAGGTAGGTGAGGGCCATTCTATAGAACACTATGCATGTGCTACAGATTTAATATTTACATAGTAGTCCAGGAAATAAGCTTTTAAGCCGCAGGGGATATGAATGCCAAGCAACGTTACTTGCTGTTAGTAGTGTACCCAATGAGTAAGGTACTTAGAGGTTGATCACAGGACATTATAGAATACTATGCGTACCTTCTGATGTCCTCCAGCAGATCAACTCAACTTGTTGTACATATTAGGTATCAGGTGGAGGAGGTTAAACAAAGCTTTTCCAACACTCTATGAAATGCTAATCCTAAAGTACATGGCTAACACACTTTGCACCTACATAGATACAAGGGAGAATTGCTAAGGTGTCGATCACTTTTTAGACTCTCTACAACAGAGTACTAGTACAAGATCTCTCCCACCCAAGTTCATCTCAACTTTAAGCAGCCAACAGAGTGCTATACTCCTAAGGCCCCTGGCACTTCAAACCCACTCCAGCTCTAGATTTCTTGCATATTCTCTTCCACTTGCATTCCACCCCTTGCCAGCTTCAAACTGAGTAGCCTGCTTCTATTCCTTGTCACTACAGGTATGGTGGACCACTAAGACCAATGGCCATGGTCTATTAATGCTTCTCAAGGATTTAATATTAAAAAGGATGTGACTGGAAGTAGGTTTAGCTTCATCCATAACCTTGGATGCCAATATTCCAGTCCTATCCACATATCTCTCCTGGGTCTCTATGGCGTGTAATAACATGATGAATAATATTGCCTATGATCTATAAGAATCATTCCAGTCTTGATATTCTCTAGCTTTCATAGCCAGCCCATTGTCAGGTCTCAAGTCCATTCGTAGTGTACGGATATGTATCAGCCCAGTTTGTGTAGACCTGTTATATCCTACCTGTATGACAGCATTTTTGCTAAGATAGGCATACCTCCTGATAGGTGGTGTAGACAGCTGATCATAATGATGGTTATGATGGCAATATACCATATGATCAAGTGGGTCATCTAGTACTGTAATTTATAGGTATCCTGTGTAACGCGGGCACCCCTAGGAAGGTGGATCCCAAGGTTGCGACCGCACCAAACAACTTCAAACTTATCGCCAAAAGTTCACACAGATGTAAGAGTAAAGTAGACGGTAAAACTTAATATCGTTAAGCCTGACGCTTCACTCAATTAAGGTCTCGAGAGGATTGATTGTTGGAGTAGGAGAGTTCTCGCATAGACTTTCAGGTAGTTTTGTCTTATGCCAGAAACTCCCCTATCAGTTTACTCCAACTGTTCGAGCACACTCTTCTCCGCTAAGGGCGGTCCGACACGTCTCCTGACACCCCCTTCGGGCATGTATGTGTCGACACACTCTAGTCGGCATTCACCTTATGTGGTTATAGTTTCTGCAGTGCATTTCCATTTTGTCCGCCGGAGTGAAAACCTTTGCGCATCAGCGTCTTGCCAGTAGCTAACAGTCAAGACGCCGTATGAACTAGACTATCTATGACACCCTTCCCATATGCATGGATCTCTGCTTGACCTCAGAAGCTACCATGAGCGGTTTATCTGTCTACTATTTACGAGTCTCGGGGTTCCGGTGTCTTCCGCAGGGTACGGTGGTCCAGGAGAGATCCAATGGGCGCTACCCACGACCACTACCTCGGATACACCTTACCTGTGGTAGGAATCATGCTTTTAGTGTCTCTGCACTTCCCTCTCAGAGCCTATGGCATTGGGGACATCCTTGGGCGTGGTAGGTGTAAAACGTTCCCAGTCATCCCGGCACCATCCTGGACTACCTTCGGGACCCCCACGGTTAACTCCCATTAACTCCCTCAGTTTTGGTCCATTTTACTCCGAACAACTTGGAGGAGGTACTCCACCTTCCACTCTATGCCCCCTTATATATCCTGCGAACAGCTTACGGTCAACCGGACGGCAGCGACGTATACGGTGTTGCAAGTAGGTCTCCAACGATTCCACTTTGCTAGACTGCACACAACTATACAACCGTTTGCCCATGACGTCCGGGCCTCAAGGCGGGGCCGGAAGGGTATGATAGGAATGCTGCCTCCAATTTCCAGCTTCTTCGGAGCTGCGTAGCTCGCCCAATGTCATCTCCCGGAGTCCCAGATTCCAGTATTATGCATGGCTTCGCGTGACAAACATTCCAGTCAATTTTTCCGAACTCCCAGAGGGACTTCGTATTGAAAGGTAGGGTAACTCAGGACTTTGGGCAGGGTAACCCAAGCCTCATGGCAGGGTAACCCAGTCCTGA
>PYWC01000111.1:35841-101559 GCA_003182015.1 Tuber magnatum
GGCCTCAAGGCGGGGCCGGAGGGGTATGATAGAAATACTGTCTCCAATTTCCAGCTTCTTCGGAGCTGTGTAGCTCGCCCAATGTCATCTCCCGGAGTCCCAGATTCCAGTATTATGCATGCCTTCGCGTGAGAAACATTCCAGTCAATTTTCCCGAACTCCCAGAGGGACTTCGTATTGAAAGGTAGGGTAACTCAGGACTTTGGGCAGGGTAACCCAAGTCTCATGGCAGGGTAACCCAGTCCTGAGGGTAGGGTAACCTTGTCCGATGTACAAGAAGACTCTCCCCAGTTACCCAGTCTATTCCGTCGTCGGGATAGACACTTGTGACATTTCTCCAGTTACCCTGCCTAACTGGGTAACTGCCCCTTGCGAGGTCCCTAAGTGCGCTGACACTGCTCCGGGGTGTACCCAGGTACCTATGTACTTCTGTTCCTGCTTGGAGCCCGGGCCATCGGGTCTCCGTAGATCAAGTACTTTCTTGCCTGCCGGTTCCTACCAGTTCGCCCCCTGGCTACCTGTATGGGTATAGGTTCCGTCTGCCATAGCTCATGTACGTTGGGTCATTACACCCTGCCTGCAGTATTTTATCGCAAATGATAAGAACATAATCCATGTCGGATATCGCCTCACCGGGGGCCTCACACAGCTTCTGTCACCCTTCACAGGTAGTTCCAGGTATGTATCAAAATCTTGTCCCTAATACATTTCTCCGCTTCATGGCTGACAATCCATATATGTTATTGGAATCAAACTCAGTGAACTGTAGGCCATGGGTATAAGGCACACACTAATGAATTGACTAATAGTTAGGAGCTGCATTTAATATGTCAGTATGTCTTAAAGCTCTAATACTAATAAGATGAACCACATGAAAACACTCACATAGAGTACTCCAATCTATATATTCTGAGTCACTAAATTTAAGCACCAAGCAGGCAGATTATCTGAGAAAGATCTAAGAGCTTGGTATATAGTGCGGTGTTAGACGATTTCCATAAGAGCAGTCACAATTGCTTGAGGATCCAGTACGATGAGACCTAGTATAATAGTTCCAGTACTATGGATTCACATGGGGCAGGAATGACATGATCTTGTATGATAGGACTCAGAATAACAGGATCAGGAACAACTGGATCTTGAAGGCCAAGATCAGGAATGACAAGTTATGGAATAATAGGATCTTAAACACCAGGATTGTGAACTGCAGGATCTGGAATGACAGGATCTAGAATACCAGTATTGGGAACTACAGGATCTAGAACAACAGGTTTACCAATGACAGGACTGGGAACAACATAATAGGATAAAATGGGATCAGCCAATGCATAAATAGGTATGACATCTTCTGGTAGTACCTGTACAACTCGGCCAGGCATTGCAGGATATCTGTATACTGGAGTCCTCCCTTGTCTTAATATTGGATGAATGATCAGATACCCTGAGACTACAGCTGGCACCCTTGGTGGGGGTGTGTCCCCTGGATAATGTGCAATGGAGTCTCTTAGCTTCCTGCCGGAGTTCTGTATTATTTGAATGACTATTCCATCAATATCCTGCATGCTGGATATATCATTCGCACAAGATGCATTGCCTAGAGGGTTACAGATATGGTGTAATCTTCCCATCCCCTGGTAGTTCTGCTGGAACTCAAGGTCAGGAACATTCATGATATTAGTGAAGTCCCTTGCTAATATCAAGCTTTTCATAGTTTGCCTCCCTTGTTTGCACAGAACCTTGTCTCCATAGCTTAATGTAAAGTGTCTGTATACCTTATGAATGCTAATATTGTGACGGTCAGAATGTCTCGTATTAATGCTCCACTTAACCGAATTAGGTAGAGGTTGGTTGACCTGGCCAGGCCCAGCTTTTCCTGCATTTAGTGTATAGATATACTGTAAGTTGTTGATATTTTGTGCCCCAGTTTTAATATATGGTGTATCTTGGGGGGCATGGGGTGGATACTGAACTTGGGTTATAATTATAGTGGATGTTCTGGATGTGAGATGATTCCTGGTATGAGCTCCTCCCTTTATAATTACTTCATATTATATATCCAGCCCCCAGAGAGTCTAGAACATTTGCAAGAATTGTGAATTGTTTTCAAATTAGGTTCAGAATTCAAATGCTCCAAGAATCATCACTGCTATCTAATTTATACAGTTATACTAATCCTGCCAGAAACAAGATCTTCGCTATACTTGTCTATAAACTTGGAATGAACTATAGGTGATACTATATGACGTCGGTATGTTGGACACTAAACCTTATCGGCAACTAGTTACTAGTCACTCCAGCCAAGGACCTGGAACCTGCATCCAGTTTCTATGCATCAAACAAACATCCTAGCAGTAAGTTCCAGTCCGCATAAGGCCTAGGAGATCAAGTGAACTGACTCCTACTATCCGTACCAAACGTCCTTCCTCCCACCAGAAATATACCCAGGCAGGTACATATGAGAAACACCTACGAACTGCACATGCTAAACTGGACATTTTACATGCTGTAACAATCCCTACCAATAAGCACTCCTCCCACACCGGCAACAATACTTTAGTTTCAATGTCCGCATCTACATTCTTTTCCCAAGTCTGATAGCTAAGCACTTAAGGGTCCAATCTGAAGACTTACTCACTCCCGTGTATATACACAATGTGGCTACTTAGACAAAAAGGAGAGTAGTAACATTATTGTAACGTGTTCGGGCCTGTCCCTAGTCACGTAGCGGTACGATAGGAGCAGATGGCTTTGTGATCAACACAAAGCGAGCGCTGCTTGCTAAAGGAGGCTTCGAACGGGGTGTAATAGGAGATCAAAGAAGTAACCATTCAACCAAGTATATTTAAGAATACTGTCTGTCGAAGTCTGCTGTTTCCATCGCGGGAATCAGCGGTCTTTAAATACAGCATATCGCTTATCTCCAGTATGAGCGATATTGCAAAACATTGTGTGTATCAACCGATAGCACACGAAACAATACAAGTATCAAACGATACTGTGAAACCAAACATAAAACAATGTGTGTATCAACCGATAGCACACGAAACAATACAAGTATCAAACGATACTGTGAAACCAAACATAAAACCATGTGTGTATCAACCGATAGCACACGAAACAATACAAGTATCAAACGATACTGTGAAACCAAACATAAAACAATGTGTGTATCAACCGATAGCACACGAAACAATACAAGTATCAAACGATACTGTGAAACCAAACATAAAACAATGTGTGTATCAACCGATAGCACACGAAACAATACAAGTATCAAACGATACTGTGAAACCAAACATAAAACAATGTGTGTATCAACCGATAGCACACGAAACAATACAAGTATCAAACGATACTGTGAAACCAAACATAAAACAATGTGTGTATCAACCGATAGCACACGAAACAATACAAGTATCAAACGATACTGTGAAACCAAACATAAAACAATGTGTGTATCAACCGATAGCACACGAAACAATACAAGTATCAAACGATACTGTGAAACCAAACATAAAACAATGTGTGTATCAACCGATAGCACACGAAACAATACAAGTATCAAACGATACTGTGAAACCAAACATAAAACAATGTGTGTATCAACCGATAGCACACGAAACAATACAAGTATCAAACGATACTGTGAAACCAAACATAAAACAATGTGTGTATCAACCGATAGCACACGAAACAATACAAGTATCAAACGATACTGTGAAACCAAACATAAAACAATGTGTGTATCAACCGATAGCACACGAAACAATACAAGTATCAAACGATACTGTGAAACCAAACATAAAACAATGTGTGTATCAACCGATAGCACACGAAACAATACAAGTATCAAACGATACTGTGAAACCAAACATAAAACAATGTGTGTATCAACCGATAGCACACGAAACAATACAAGTATCAAACGATACTGTGAAACCAAACATAAAACAATGTGTGTATCAACCGATAGCACACGAAACAATACAAGTATCAAACGATACTGTGAAACCAAACATAAAACAATGTGTGTATCAACCGATAGCACACGAAACAATACAAGTATCAAACGATACTGTGAAACCAAACATAAAACAATGTGTGTATCAACCGATAGCACACGAAACAATACAAGTATCAAACGATACTGTGAAACCAAACATAAAACAATGTGTGTATCAACCGATAGCACACGAAACAATACAAGTATCAAACGATACTGTGAAACCAAACATAAAACAATGTGTGTATCAACCGATAGCACACGAAACAATACAAGTATCAAACGATACTGTGAAACCAAACATAAAACAATGTGTGTATCAACCGATAGCACACGAAACAATACAAGTATCAAACGATACTGTGAAACCAAACATAAAACAATGTGTGTATCAACCGATAGCACACGAAACAATACAAGTATCAAACGATACTGTGAAACCAAACATAAAACAATGTGTGTATCAACCGATAGCACACGAAACAATACAAGTATCAAACGATACTGTGAAACCAAACATAAAACAATGTGTGTATCAACCGATAGCACACGAAACAATACAAGTATCAAACGATACTGTGAAACCAAACATAAAACAATGTGTGTATCAACCGATAGCACACGAAACAATACAAGTATCAAACGATACTGTGAAACCAAACATAAAACAATGTGTGTATCAACCGATAGCACACGAAACAATACAAGTATCAAACGATACTGTGAAACCAAACATAAAACAATGTGTGTATCAACCGATAGCACACGAAACAATACAAGTATCAAACGATACTGTGAAACCAAACATAAAACAATGTGTGTATCAACCGATAGCACACGAAACAATACAAGTATCAAACGATACTGTGAAACCAAACATAAAACAATGTGTGTATCAACCGATAGCACACGAAACAATACAAGTATCAAACGATACTGTGAAACCAAACATAAAACAATGTGTGTATCAACCGATAGCACACGAAACAATACAAGTATCAAACGATACTGTGAAACCAAACATAAAACAATGTGTGTATCAACCGATAGCACACGAAACAATACAAGTATCAAACGATACTGTGAAACCAAACATAAAACAATGTGTGTATCAACCGATAGCACACGAAACAATACAAGTATCAAACGATACTGTGAAACCAAACATAAAACAATGTGTGTATCAACCGATAGCACACGAAACAATACAAGTATCAAACGATACTGTGAAACCAAACATAAAACAATGTGTGTATCAACCGATAGCACACGAAACAATACAAGTATCAAACGATACTGTGAAACCAAACATAAAACAATGTGTGTATCAACCGATAGCACACGAAACAATACAAGTATCAAACGATACTGTGAAACCAAACATAAAACAATGTGTGTATCAACCGATAGCACACGAAACAATACAAGTATCAAACGATACTGTGAAACCAAACATAAAACAATGTGTGTATCAACCGATAGCACACGAAACAATACAAGTATCAAACGATACTGTGAAACCAAACATAAAACAATGTGTGTATCAACCGATAGCACACGAAACAATACAAGTATCAAACGATACTGTGAAACCAAACATAAAACAATGTGTGTATCAACCGATAGCACACGAAACAATACAAGTATCAAACGATACTGTGAAACCAAACATAAAACAATGTGTGTATCAACCGATAGCACACGAAACAATACAAGTATCAAACGATACTGTGAAACCAAACATAAAACAATGTGTGTATCAACCGATAGCACACGAAACAATACAAGTATCAAACGATACTGTGAAACCAAACATAAAACAATGTGTGTATCAACCGATAGCACACGAAACAATACAAGTATCAAACGATACTGTGAAACCAAACATAAAACAATGTGTGTATCAACCGATAGCACACGAAACAATACAAGTATCAAACGATACTGTGAAACCAAACATAAAACAATGTGTGTATCAACCGATAGCACACGAAACAATACAAGTATCAAACGATACTGTGAAACCAAACATAAAACAATGTGTGTATCAACCGATAGCACACGAAACAATACAAGTATCAAACGATACTGTGAAACCAAACATAAAACAATGTGTGTATCAACCGATAGCACACGAAACAATACAAGTATCAAACGATACTGTGAAACCAAACATAAAACAATGTGTGTATCAACCGATAGCACACGAAACAATACAAGTATCAAACGATACTGTGAAACCAAACATAAAACAATGTGTGTATCAACCGATAGCACACGAAACAATACAAGTATCAAACGATACTGTGAAACCAAACATAAAACAATGTGTGTATCAACCGATAGCACACGAAACAATACAAGTATCAAACGATACTGTGAAACCAAACATAAAACAATGTGTGTATCAACCGATAGCACACGAAACAATACAAGTATCAAACGATACTGTGAAACCAAACATAAAACAATGTGTGTATCAACCGATAGCACACGAAACAATACAAGTATCAAACGATACTGTGAAACCAAACATAAAACAATGTGTGTATCAACCGATAGCACACGAAACAATACAAGTATCAAACGATACTGTGAAACCAAACATAAAACAATGTGTGTATCAACCGATAGCACACGAAACAATACAAGTATCAAACGATACTGTGAAACCAAACATAAAACAATGTGTGTATCAACCGATAGCACACGAAACAATACAAGTATCAAACGATACTGTGAAACCAAACATAAAACAATGTGTGTATCAACCGATAGCACACGAAACAATACAAGTATCAAACGATACTGTGAAACCAAACATAAAACAATGTGTGTATCAACCGATAGCACACGAAACAATACAAGTATCAAACGATACTGTGAAACCAAACATAAAACAATGTGTGTATCAACCGATAGCACACGAAACAATACAAGTATCAAACGATACTGTGAAACCAAACATAAAACCCTAGTAACCCGTACCGGTTACATTCCACCCCATGTCACCATTTATGACACTCACATCTACAGTGCAATGTACATCTTCTGTGAATTACATTACTGACTCAGAAACAGACTTATTTTATCACTCCATAGCAAGCAGACACCCAGATTCTAACTATGTATTTGATCTTAACCCTATTAGATCCGACCACGAGGAATTGTCCCACAGCATTGTACCTTAGTCAGATACTAAAGAAACCTACAACACTGTATCTGTACTAGCTGCCTGGCCAATCGATTATGCTGGTGTCTGAGAAGCGATTGGCAAAGTCAACTTCTTTGATCAAGAACTCAGGGACCTGAGTGAGGACCTATAGGCACCATTCACTGGTGTGGATAGTTTCAATCTTGCCTCCTGGTTTATTCAGAGTAAAGTTCCAAAATCACGTAGTAAGGAATGCTTTTCCAGTAGGCTCAGTAATCCAGTACCAGTCTGCTATGGCTCTATGCAAATCCGCAAGAATCACATCCAGTTATTGGATATCTACAGTACATATCTATAACAGCTCAAGAGACAGGTTGCCAACCATAGTAGATGCTTACCCTTCTTCTGTTGTAATATACCAGACTGTGTCAAATATCTCCCCCACCAGATCTCCTACAGGAATGACTTTGTCTATGCCCAACTGCATAAATATAACAGTGAGGGATGAAGAGTATATTCAGCAATGCATATGGTGGACAGGTAGTGGGATGGTCAAGTGCTGTGTCCCAACCTTTTGCAAAACCATTGGCTTACAATTATTGGAGACACTTCTACCCAGTGGGAAAGTTGTCTCCATCCTTGTGATGTCCAATTGGATACATCTTAGCAACTTCTCTGCTGACAAGAAAGCATTGCTCGTCTATATTATAATTGAAAATTTTCCGGCGACCATGGGTTACAGCCCTGGATCAATAGCTGTCCTTCTTCTTCCCTCATTGCCTGTTGTGCTCAAATTCACAAAGTTCTCTACAGCTGATGACCTGCAAAGCCAAATTAATCCTAATACATTATACACTGTGTCTGAACCAATATTTGAGACCTCACCAGAGACAGCACATGTGGGCTTCACAATCAACTATGGTGACCGGAACATTTAGTGATACTTCCTAGTCTTCTCCCCCTGAATGCTGAAGAATATAGCAAATGTTGCCCTATACAGCATAAAATTAACGGCCTGTCCTAAATGTAAGGTGCTAGCATGGTAACTAGGAACTAGTTCTGGGACTATGTATTAAGGGCAAAATCATGCAAGACTCTAGGAACAAGGAAATGGATCTCCGTCATCAAACTCAAAGCCAGGTGATGCTCGACCCCTATTAGACACCTCTGGTACCACTATATGGTAAATTGTTTTCAATGGATTTTAACATGTTTCCACACTTGCTCTGCATAAGCCAGATATGCTTTACATGATCTATCTTGGATTATTCAAGCACAGGATGAACTGGATTCAAGGATTTCTCAGGGGACAAGCACAAGTACAGGTATTTGACAACACGGGGATGGCTTTGCCATTATACTCAAGATCCTTTGTGCCCAAAAAAGCCTACTCCAAGGTTATGTAGTGGTAGGGAAAGGAGATAAGAAATCTGTGATGTTGTCTTTTAAAAGTCCTCACCATGGCACTGCAGCAGCCAGATAGTACACAAGTGTTACTATTCAAATGGCCACTCAGCTGTGTCAGAGTGCTAGTCAACTGTACTATGATAGTACCATACCGAAGCCACACACCTGTAACTCTACCCTATGTGCAACAATATCTAAACCAGTTTCACAAGAGAAAAAATATCTTCTTGGAGTTCTGAGTATCAAAACACACCACGGCCTGAGTTGATAGTCAATGAAGAGGGTTACAATATCTGAGAGTGCAGATAGACCAGCCAGTTGCCAACTTCAAGTGGCGCCAGGTCTATGAAGACTATCACACGGAAGAGAACAACCAATGTATGGACTTGATCCATACCAAATCCTATTTCAAGTTTATTAAGATGTATCTGCTTAGTCACTTCCACGATCACATATCCTGGTTTGTCAATCTTGCAAGGTATTTTATGGAGTTTGGCAAGCTCACATACAAGGATCAAATCTAGGATGAATGGTGACATTCAAATAAAAATAATACTATGTGACAGATCCTACACAGCTATAGTTGCCAGCATGCCATTCAAATAAAACTGTTCAACTTGCATTCCCTATAACATTATGGAGTTGACCTCCCTGGTGGTGTCTTGCATCTTTTAGATGAAACTAGTCCAGTACCAGGGGCAGGACCCCATTGCAGGATCCTGAAGAGACATCACAATGACGTGTCAGATATTTAAGGTTTTTCCTAGGTCTTAGGAGTCTCCTCTGTGACCATGTATCACGAATTGATTCGATATAACTGGTACAACCTGACAACCCAGAACCGCCTTCCTGCTGATTCTACAATACTCAGATCCCTCTCCATTGAAGTGCTAACGCAACTTGAAATCCTAGTTCCGGCGTCCCCAGAATAGGAGGTTTTCAATACCCACCATACAAGATGCACAGGTACTCTACCCTTGCAAAATCAGGTAAGTCACAACAATCGGATTAGGGTACAGCCAGGTAGAGAAGAAATATATGGTGTGCTGAAATGATGGCCCCTAGCAAAGATCATGGCACCCTTTAAAATTAAGGACTATACACACAGGCATAGCATACAGCACCTAGTGTGTTTGCTAATATTAACTGCAGTCAACTCCGGATGCCTATCAGACATACATGGCCTTGGTATGGTACAGCTGAGGAAAGGTGCACAGGTGTTCACACTAGTTAATATTGGGACAATCCTTCACCTAGTACACCTGATCCAGGAGACAGACCGACACCGGCTTGTTATTAGTCCAATTGATTTGCAAACATTTAATGACATTTACTAGGGAAACTGCATATCACATGATCAGGACTTAGCTATGTGTAGGGGTAAGGGTTGTAATATCATTACCATATTGTTAATGGGAACTATTAACTGCGCAAGCGGCCTGAATGAAATCTGAACATAGTTGCCGAAAATATGTCACTTGTGTTCTCATTTCAATCCAACTACTTGCCAGTATGTATATACTATAAAATACACAGAACAAAATATAGCACAAGAGAAATCTTTGCCCAGAAGGTTATGAAATTGGAAGTAATGATTCAGGCCAGTATCAGCAGGTAGTGGGAAAGCCAAATGTAACAATATAAATGCATAGATGTAGAAGGTGGATGCATAAGCCTGCTACTTCAGACTAAGTCAGTAAGCCTCGATAGGAGACCAATGGGACATAATATCAGAGAGAATAGCTCAGGCATGCGCCAGACGTAGATCTGATGTGACGTTACACTAGGATATGAAGCACTGTAGTAAGGTAATATTAGATGTCCTCCTGAGAGAAGCAGTAACTGTACCCAGACTCTGGGTGCCAGCTAGGAACACGGTAGAGCTACAGGCGTTGGAATGAGAAAGTACTATAAAGAATTACCCACGCATAGGCCAGCATAGATAGGATGTGATGCTATATTAGAATGCAACAGAGTGTAGTGAGTCAGCGCTAGATTATCCTGGTACGAGTGGGTATTGCAATGGATGCCAGAATGTACACAGTACGGAGGACACAGAATCCACTTCATCTATGTCAGGACACAATGGCGACACATCAGATGTATAGTATTTTTTTGCTGCGGTGATAGAAGTGCATATCCTTTTAATCTACAAGAAGTAACTACTGCTGACTAAAGGAGGCTTTGAGAGACTGTAGTGGCAGATTCAAGAAGTAACAATACAACCCTGTATATTAAAAATAGTGTCAGTTAAACTCTTCTACTTCTATCATGGAAATCAGTGGTCTTTAAATACATAACTCTGGCTATCTCCCACCTGAACAATAATCAAGTATCATATAATGCTTGTAAAACAAAAAATAAAATACTTAAAATATCAAGTAATAATTTTTACACATGATATCTATCAAAACGATACTATAAGACCAACAATCCTTAACCTAGTACCCATTCTAGTTACAGATTTCCCCATCTGCCCCTCCTTGGCTCTCTGACTCTCTTTTGTAGGAACTCTCTTGCTTTATCTATACTACTCATATGAACTACTCTCTCTTCTACTCTTATATGAGTTTGCCACCACCCTCCTTGCCTCTTTCTTCCCTAGCAACTTTGCTCTATCTCCCTTACACTATCCCCTTGAGACCATCCTGGTCATCAGATGATGATCATAGTTCCTTAGTCTAAGTTGAGAAATATGTAGGTTTTCATTTAAATTGTTCTTCCATAGCTTTTTTTTATTAGTTTTACTTTTCAATAACCGGACCAGATCATAATACTTTTCATACCCCGTGAGTCAACTTGTGGTGCAGGTTCAATGGTTTTCTTCTGATTCTTTTATTTGTTGGGTATTGAAGCAACTAGGAGTAGGATTTTTTGAGTCTTGTTATTTGATTTGAGAGTTTTCTTTCACCATAGCTTAGCTACTACATGTGACATCTTGTTCAACTAATAAAATAACTATGAGTTAAACAAAAAACCCCTTTTCTCTATTATCTTAGAGATTCGATAGCACAAGCAGGGAATATCATCTTACAGTCTCAAACTATATTGCGTTCAACTCTCACTGCTGGCTTAGTTTTTAAAACAAGCATCGGAAGTTACCCATATTTTCAAGTTTAGGCAGGGTCGGGTCAAACCACTTCTGATTCGGGCCGACCCACCGGAAAGCCAGAACGTACAATACCTGTGACAGTCTCCCCGAAGAAACTGAACGCAGTCCCCAGCCACCCGCCCTACGCCCACAATCCGACACTATCCCTCCCCTCCAGCCTACTGGGAGAGGCTACCCACCCCCCTCAGAAATTGTGGCCGCCCCGAAAGGTTGGAGGAATGCAAGCAGGGAAGAAGGGAAACCTATCATGCAAAAACACCACAGTGAGACCCTCGCAACCCCTACAGGAGCAAACGCCAATACTCGAGGCCTCACGGAGGGCCTTGCTAGGGAAGAGTATATGGTACAAAGTGCTTAGTAGGTGGACCTTAGCCGCTGCGTTGTGAAACTTCTCCATTGTTAATCGTAGAGGGAAAATAATCAAAAAAAAAAATTTTGATTATCAGAGATCCTGAGTTCAATTCATACCATAGTCAGTTATCTCCCCTTAAAATTCTCACGCTCAGGCAATAGTAGTAATAGTATACATTTTATTCATAATTTTTATAATAACACTCATTTTAGACACTTGATTCCAAGAAGATATCTCCTACAATGGTGAAAAACAAAATCCCCAAAACAACTAATGTACTGTACAGCAGGACTGAAGTGAGGATCTCTGCTAACGATCCTTTCCGACTCCGCCCTCAAGAACAAAGACATTTCACGATGCAACGGCTGTCCGCCCCCCGAACGCTCTGCGCCATACCATGAATCCGTATACCATAGCAACCAGGCATGCCGCACTTTTGTGCAGAAATCACACTTTTGCCCGACGAGAATAAGAATCGCATGACAAGACAATCTTTAACCCTTAAAGCAAAAAACAAACAACACCCATGATAGATAAAATCCAATCAAGCTAATCACCGTTTCAAAGTTACTCAAGAACACCCCATGCACACTAGCAACAAAGAGAGGTGCACCAACAAAAAATAACAATGACCCCATGAGGAGAATCTACTCTCGCAATGGATCCAAGCCCGTACACAAAAATACGCATACTCCAGACCCCAAAGCCTCTACAGTGCCCACTCGATGACAGACCCATTCGCGCATGCATGTAAAACGTAGGATGCAATAACTCCCCGGAGACCAAAAGAAAGAAATCAAGCACACGGGCTGCAGTGAAGAAAGAGAATAAGGCAAAGCCAAAAAAAGAAAAATTGAAAACGTGAAAAAGTGAAAAAGTGACTCAATCAATACCAGCGCTCAGCTTACCCTGATTCCTTGACGGAAACTTTTTCCCCATGTTTTACCCTGAGATCCCAAGAGATTTCAAAGTAATCCCCGTCATTAATGTGAACGTCTCTCAGCAACCCTCTCGCCCTTCCAATACCCCGGGTTTGAGAGATGACCTTGGCCTTGGTCTTGGGCTTAGCCAGTAACTCCCCGCGCAACCTGATCTCTAGAGCTCTCAAGCCAAGGGGGAGTGTTGGCGTGATGTTTGATAGCTGCAATTACCCCCCTTCATTAATCCCTACTCTATCGCAGGTGTAACAAAGGCTGAGCATACCTTAAGTCCCTTCATCTCATAATTCATACCCAACCCCTCCAGCTTCGTAAACCCCTTCAACGATGCAAGCCACTCCGGGCGGTAATACATCGCTCGGGTGGTCACCGGCTCGCGAACCTGTACTGTGAGTGATTCCAAACTACCTTTGCTCCTCTCCAAAGCGCAGACCAGAGCTTTCATATGCGACTCCGTGAAGCTGCTAAGGTTCAGAAGCACTCTTTTCAAGTTCCGGCAGGTGGCAATGAACGCTATTACGCCGTCTATGTCCGGCACATCCTCCCAAGTGTATAGACTTAGTTCTTCCAATCCTTGGTCATGGCTGCCACCCCCACTTGCGCCCTTGGATAGATGTGATAGGAGGCTATCGAATCCTCGGCATTCCCAGAGAACGAGCCTGCGCAGGTATGCCGGGTTGAAGAAGGTCTCGGCACAATACTCTGGTGGGGGGATGTCGAAGCCGTAGAGTTTTATAGAACACAGGTGTGTGGATGGGTGTAGCTCGGGTAAAGGTACGTAGTCTAGGTCGGTAAAGGCGCGCGACTTCAAGGAGAGGGAAGTGAGTGGGAGGAGTTTCAAAGTCATGTACATACTTATCAGCTCTTGCTCGTTGTCGGGGTTTATGTGGTTTATCGAGAGCTTTTGTAGGGTCAAGTGTTGTGCCGGTGTTAGGCATGTTAATATGGGATCGGGGGACGGAGGTGGTGGATGAGCAACGGCGGTGTTGGCGGCGGGAGCGGGAGCGGGAGCGGGAGTGGCGGTGGCGGTGGCGGCGGAGCGAGATGGGTGCATTGTCAGCTTCAGGGTTCGGAGCGAGTGCTTCGATAGCGCGGCTGACAGGGCCGCTTGGGCCGGCGCGCACCTAAATTAACCCATCCACCTTTTTCAGCCGCAATTACTTCCCACAAGACTTCCCATCCGCTCCCATCCGAGTGATGTGTCCAAAAACTTACTTCCGGCTAATAAATTTAAAGTCCCTTAACCGTCCAACCCCCATCTCGTCGACCACCCCCGCGACCTCTGCCCACCCATGGTCATCCCCACAATCCTCCTCACCCTCCGGGGGAACAACCGCCTCGCCCTCCTCCTCTCCATCAATTACAACAACCTTCCTACCCCACCACTTCCATCCAGGCGACCGTAAAACCTCGCGATTCCCAACCTTCCCGCCCGTGGCTACAACCCGAAGTGTATGATACAGCCTTGGTACCGAGAGATGATATAGCGCGCGCGAGGTACGTGCTAAACGGGAAAGCGTTCTGCTATCGTCGTAGGGAATCTAGGCATCCATCCATCACGTTACCAATCCGCCATAGACTTTAGAGATAGCGAGAGTTTTTTTCCTATCGACCCCGCTACGGGGCGAAGCTCCGGCGGGAAAAAGGGTGAGATCACGGGTACTAGGGTTTGGGGACAGAACTTACGTGGCTCAGAATTTCCTCGAGGACTAGCAACGGGAGATCCAGAAGCTCCATTCCAAAAAAGAAAATCCCAACAAATTGATAATAAAAGCGGTAGCAGCGACCCACGAACGAGATGGAAAAGCAATTGAAATATGGAACAGACCCGAAATAGAAACAGAAAGCACGACTAGGAAGAAAAATCAAGTGAATGAAAAAAAAAAAATTTCACACCCTACGATATTTCACTACCCATGGGGGACTTTCACTATAAAAGTGGAGGGGGGGTAGTGGTGGCAGGAAAATGGAATTTTTACAACGCAGCATATCTCCTGGGGTCATGGGTTCTCGTAGGGTATTAAGCTATCAAAGCTCAAGTGAGGGGCCATTCCATCCTCCTTCCTTCCTTCCTTCCTTCCTTCCTTCTTCTTCCTTTCAGCGCGGAAAAGCGAATCATTGCGGCTACAGCAGCGCTCCTCGCATTTGCCTCACCTGAAAAAGAAAAGAAAAACCGATACCATACGGTAGCCAATGAAGGCCTACCACGAACCATATTTAATTGGGGTCAGGGTTAGGGGAGCAGCTCTGCCAGCCAACCGGCTTTAAGCTCAAGTGCTAGTGCTGCTGCTCGCAGGATAAACGAAGATTGATAAAGGCGGAATAGATCATAGTGGCGAAAAACTTGTGATCAAAAATAATAGTAATAAGGATAAGTGTTCACAGCAGGGGAAGGCGATTCAGTCGTGCTAACGTATGGGTTGTGCCGCCCAAGGGGAGATCTTGGATTCATTGGTCGTCACTTGGGATGCTGCGCTGGTTGTGTTGTGCATGCGGATGGGCCAGGCGATTTTGTTAGGCAGGGGAATCGCGGCGATGGGATCGGTGTGCGTGTCTGTGACGAGTAATGCATTCCTCAAGAATACATGCAAAAATATAGAATGAGAATCGGCATAAAGAGAAATGTCCTCCCCTCTCCTCAAATTTTGCAAGCGTTCCAGCTTTTTCTTTCTTAAATCTGCCAAACATGCCTAAGTCCCGAGTGGCTTTCTGCCGACGATGACATAACTGATATCATTAGTGTCACGAAGCCGATGCGCTAGATATCAGAACTCACTGCTTATTATAGACGTGAATTTTCTTACCCCTCAACTCTTTATGCGCCTTATCACAGATCCCCTTGGCCTCCTCTGAAGTCTTGTTTAGAACCCTGGTCATAAACGCCAGCCCATAAGCCTCGAAAGAGGATTCTGTATTAGCCAACATCCACGCGCCGATCTCCTTCAACTTCTTATCTTTGGCCCAAGGCCCCCACGGGAGACCATAAATTGTCTGGGTAACCTCCATGAAGTCGGCCTCCTCAAGTATCTCCGAGAGTTTGTGAGAGATAGTCGGAAGGTTGATTTTCTCCGTCGCGATGTTGTATAGATCAAACCAGTGTCGAAGGTAGCTGTCTGGGGCGAGGGAGTTGTCATCAGAACAGAGGATGAAATCGTGTTCGAGCATTTGGACCCAGCCGCCGGGCTTTAGAGAACTGCCGCAGTTTCATTAGCGTGAGCGAGCCGGGGGGGTGGAATCGGGTAGGTACTCGTATATCTGTTTGATATACTTCGGCCAATCTCTGATGGAGGTCATCAAATGTCTCGAGTGAATGAGATCGAACGAGTTCTGAATACCAAAATGTCAGTTTAGCACATAACCCGCAAAATCACCCACGATAATTACTTTCCCAAAAGACCAATCACTCTCCGCATCGTCAACTTGAAACTTGCAATTGGGAGGAACCCTATGAAAAAAATAATCAGCAGTTGTGCCGCAGGCTAAGACATGTGAGTATATGATATGATATCATACCAGCTCGGCTGAATAGGGCTCAAATCTGTTCCAATAACCACGGCAGCTGGGAATTGACTGCCAAGGGTTAGAAAACCTCACCCCGCTGTTCATCTGATCAATCTCACTCTGCAACATCTATTGCCCAAATACCAGTTCCAGTCCCAATATCCAGGATGCCTTGAGGGTTTTCAACGGGAGCAACGACAAGGTCCCCGTCTAACATGATAAGGTACATATGGTGGATCAAATCCAGCCTGATTGCCCGACACTGATTAGCGGTAATGTTGGAGGATGATTTTAAAGTGTGAATTCACCGATCTTGTTCTTTCTGAGCGTAGAAATTATGTTAATCGGGAATATCCATAGAGCTCCGTACAAATTAACGAACCTCATCATTCTGCAAATATCAACAAATTAGCCCTCCCGGCATGTCGACAAAAAGTAAACAAGGCGACAACAAACCGGCATAACATATCTACCCTCACGGTAAGCATGGTATCTACGGCCTTCAAATAGTCAGTGCAACCTTATATTCGCCGAACCCGGGAGCATCGGAAATTACCATTTTCGTACTGGTAGTTGAGCACCCCTGAGGAAAGTGAGGTTGTGTCTGTCCCGTAACTGCAGAGTTGTTAGATCGGCACGCAGTTCTTGTGATATTTCAGGTTAACTGCGCACCTGCTCTCGTAAATGCCATCACACTCCTACCGATTCCGCGCCAAAGAAATCGGGTCGTCAATAAACGTGGTCGGAAGGCTTTTGTATCGTTCAGGAGGAAATACTCAGGAGAATATACCAATCCATCAACAGCAATATACTCTTGAGCCGCTAAGGCTTCTCCAGGATCGGCTCCCGGAGCAGCAGAGTTTGCGGGAGGGCCTCCAGTACTTCCAGAGCTCCCGGGGCCAGCAGCAGAGGTAGTTGAGACCATTGCGACGGGATAAAGTTCCTACGGTGTTGCCGGCGAGGAAGGTTGAGGCTGGAGGGTTGTTCGGCGGGTTAGCAGTTGAACCGCGCCGTCCTTGATGTCGGGGTCAGAGACCAGCTTTCGATGTGCGAAAGGTTAGTAGTGTGGTGAGTGGTGAGCGGTGAGTCTCGGCTGCTTTTGTTCGTGAATTTATACGAGCGGATCTTCCTCTCCTCCCACTCCCCTCCAGTGAATCAAATTCTGCAACGAAAAGAACTCGACGGGGGCAGGGTGGGGGTGGGGAGCAGTATCGCAGTATCATGGCAGCAATGGAATTCCGGGGCTAAGTGGTGGCTTTCCATTTCATTTACACCAAAGGACACCCGTAGAGATCGAGCTCTGTTATTCGTTGGAATTGACAAAACTCTATTAACGGATGACTCACGTTACGGCTTCCAGGACTACACTACTGATATCACGACTCTCTCCTTTTATCCCTTACTTTCACCCCCTCTTCTCGGTAGAAGGGTTGGGCGAGAAGGAGGGGGGATATCCGAAGAAATTCATACGACTCCCTTTTTTCCCCTCTCCCTTCAATTCCCCTTCAAAGTCCACTTTGAGGTGTGCGGCCCGAGCAGTGGCGGACGCAGATGCAGAAGAATATGACAAAGTTGTGCTACTAGAGCGAGCACTAACTTAGTGCTTAGCTGATGGAATGTTCAGTGAACTTATCATGGCCCATAAGCTGTGTTAAAGCCCAATAACTTCCGGGGGCTGCTTTGGCCGAAATTTCAGCTAGGATGAGAATTCAGTGCACTCATCCCCAATATCCAAATGCGAATGTGATGTGAACCACCGGAATCCAGTACGCTGAAAACGGCTCACCAGTAGATGTTTACGGTCCGGGCCCCCGGCATGGGCCTTGAGCACTCGCGCGGCACGTCTCATACAAGGATTGGGACGAGGAGGGGAAGATGGTGACGAGAGTTTCGGGGATAGACATTTCCACTCAACCTTTTGTTTTCACCACGCGCTATCCGTCCCCCCCACCAGACGTCGCAGGTGGAGATGAAGGTGATAGGGTACTCGAGTACTAGCACCCGAGTAGTCACTTCTAGCCCTTGACACCCCTCAAGTGCGACTAACCTGCCGCGTGGCTAACGTTTTAACGGTTCCCGGGAGTAGTCGGGAAACCGCACTCGTGACCACCAGTACTTGTACCATACTCGAGTAGTACACTCCCCTATCCCTTCGTTCGTTTTCAAGCACAAGGCTAAAAGCTATCCCTGGGGCTGCGGGAACCTTAAAGTTTTTTTACCACCCCTGCCGTCGTTAGTAAGCCACGCCGCTGTCCGTTATCATACCAGAAATCCGTAGACCTGCACATTTCTGGACGCCCGTTATCGTATCAGACAACAAATTCTCCGGGAACAAACCAGAACCACTCGTACAGCAGTACAGTACCGGCGACCCAAAGCACACGCTGTTCTAGGTGACGAGAGAGGGTGGCGAGATTTCCAAAATTCCGGCAGCCTAGGAGATAACGGTTGCAACCATCTCACCTAAATCGAGAGGACCACATTCCGCGCTCACTAAAACCACTAAAAGTGCGTGAAATTCGGGAACGAAGGAAAGGATCAGCAAAAAGAAAAGAAAAAAAATGTGAGCGGGAGGTGGGGAAAGCTAGATGCGACTGAATTAACCACTTTTTATGCCATGTTTTTGCGATATCAATTCGTCAAGGTGTCTTATCACCAGGAAAAAAACTACCGGTATTCAATCCAACATGCGCAGATGCAGTTGATCATTTCGAGTCCTGTAGGGTATGATAGAAGATGCCAAAATATCCTTTAATTATACGACGGAGCGAAGAACAGATATCTGATAGACCCGGTCCGGCACAAGCCGGGAACCAGCTACCAATTGGATAAGAGGCCTAGTTGAAATTCAGATGTGATATCTCTGTGGGACAGTCACTGCACTCGAGTACGAGTACTTAGGGTGTGCGCAAAAGTCTGTCGAACTCTGGTCTGGTTGGCTGAATTAACGTGTGCGCAATGCTAGTTATGCAACTGAACAGGCCATAGATGCTAATTTTTGGTGAAGGAAAAAAGTCTATCGAATTCTTGGCACAGTGGCTGGAGCAACTACTGTTCCCTAAGTGGTCGAGCAGGCCCTGGAGCCAATTAGAGTGAGTTCGACAGACTTACCCACAATACCCGGTACGGCACCTCTCGATTCCGGTATCATTCTGCCGAGGACATCCTGCTAGCCCAGGGTTCGGATGCTAGCCGCACTCGCTACGGTCCGTCAGTCACATTCAGGACGCCAGGGCGTGCAGCGATTGGCCTCATTCCAGGACCCGTTCTACAGAGCCGCGGAAAGAGGGGAACCGAACTGCAAGGGACGGGGCCAGGATAAATTGGCGGTTGGTATGAGTTCGGTTTTGCTTCTCGCATATTGGCGACTAGATGCACGTGTGGAAGCTTTTAATGTGTTCATCCGCGCTTCGGCTCAGCTAGCCTGTAAGCCTTCCCACATCGAGAAAAACCTCCCCTACTGTACCGCTAACAGACCCGTCCGAAGAATGATGGGATGACACTTGTACCGCGGTAGTGCCCGTACTGTACGGGAGAGTTGAGACAATCGACAAGTTGGCGGAATTCGCAGTCATCAAATCCGAAGGAGCATTACAGTATTGTCTCTGATATGCTTGAGTTTGCATCGGACGGTAGGGTTGCATCCAGAACTGTTGGTATGAGCACAGTACTTGTACAGTACAGCACCGTATGCTACCATAATTACGCCCCGAGTCCGCAACCCGTAGGCAACAATCGAAAATCAGGATCCAAAACAAGGCAAACGGAAGGTGACAGCACCCACACATTGTAGGATCGTCAGTCGGTTGTCACGAGCTCGCCGTGCATCTGCGCTCCCCTGTCATTGTCTTTGTGAAAATTCTATCATACCCGCAATGCCGTCTGAATCGAAACCCGGTACAGAATTAAGTTACCTACCATACTACTTGCAGGCAGCCATAGCCCGAGAAAATTGATAAATATTTGTGCTCGGGCCATTCCACCCAAGAAGAACTAGTAATCGCCAAGTCCATAATCTAGTTGGCTAGGGCTGCGCTGTGGGGTTACGGCACCCGGTCAGGTATCCTGATTAAGATAACGTAGCGGGGCCCAGCGAACAGGCCTACCAAATCTGATGTTTCCAACAGATTTTGTCATAAGGTTCCCCCGCCCCACTATTATGTTGGGCTCTCTTTAAGTGAGGGAATAACAGTAGCCGAGTTCCGGCTTCGGGGGGAGCCTTTGCCCAGGGCTATTGCAGTGCCGCAGTGGCCGCCCTAATACCGTATGCTCTAAGGAACCATTTGGGTTATCCCATGGACGGATGAGACATGCAGATTCACCGCCTTCATATTATGGTAGTCAGAAGCAGGGGTCTTGGCATAAAATTAACCTAAATGTACTCACCAGATATCAGATTCAACTCAAGCAACAATAAGAGCAATATTATTAGAATAATAACAATAATAAAGGAAAAAGAGAAAAACATTAGGCTAATCAAGATATAGTATGAAAATCAAAAAAACACTTGTTCTGCTTGCAAAGAGGAATTTCACATAGAGAGCACCAAATTCCCATATCACTAACTTTCATTTGCTAAAGAATCTCAACTTGTTTGCAGACCAGAGGTGGGTTCTTTGGATCACCATGTATTTTCTTATAATAGCAATATCAACATTGTTGCTTCTTATTAGATAAGAATTTTGGTTGATGCTTGCTAGTGGTATGAAATCAAAATGAAGGTAAATGAGTCTTTGCTGTAACATAGGTGTTCAGATTTGGTTTCAGATTTGTTTGCAGAGTATGTTGCTCAGTCCAACTGGTTTCAACAAAAGCGATAGCAATATTACAGTGGAAGGTTTTGTTCTCATCTTTAGGATGTACCAAGCGTCTAATTAGGTACATATCAGTAACTGCTGTATCCAGGATCCAAAACTATAGAGAAAGCCAATTCCATCAACTTGTTTGATAAGATAAGTAATTACTTTGAAGTTGATCAACAATGTTAATGCCTCACATGTATTTATTGTAGGCATCCATAAGGGCCAGGATTGCAAGTGGTTTTTGATGCTCGCTCTCATCAAAAGGCCTTCATACAGCTAGACCATTTGAACTACTTTTCTTAGGCTTTTTGCAATTACTGAGAACTAGTTGACAGAGGCTATAAATCATAGTCAAGAAAAAAAAACTGTATTATTGTCCTGCTACAAGGCAGTATAAACTCTATTGAAAATGATTCTGGAAAGGTAATTCCATTCCAAAAGCTTTGAAGTGATTTCTTTTCTAACTTAAAAGGCTAGTAGAAAATCATGACAGTGTATCTAAATCATTCCAGTGGCCTTGATTCCATAGTCACACATTTGTCAAAACAATGGAATACTTGCAAACTAGTTGTCCATATATATATTAAATTGGTAGTATTGAAAGAAAAAGGAAAAAACAAGATGGTATACTGCCTGGGTCATAGAAGAAAAGCCATTGAAAAGTTTTTTTTTTTCAATAGGGCAGAGCTCTTGGCCACAGGAATTGAACAAGATAAGTGACCGCTCTTTACTAATTTTTGTGTAATAGTCTGTCCAGCTCATATGTAACCGGTACGGGTTACTAGGATTTTATGTTTGGTTTCACAGTATCGTTTGATACTTGTAGTGTTTCGTGTGTTATCGCTTGATACACACATTGTTTTATGTTTGGTTTCACAGTATCGTTTGATACTTGTAGTGTTTCGTGTGCTATCGCTTGATACACANATTGTTTTATGATTGATTTCACAGTATCGTTTGATACTTGTAATGTTTCGTGTGCTATCGGTTGATACACACAGTGTTTTGCAATATCGCTCATACTGGAGATAAGCGATATGCTGTATTTAAAGACCGCTGATTCCCGCGATAGAAACAGCAGACTTCGACTGACAGTATTCTTTAATATACTTGGTTGAACGGTTACCTCTTTGATCTCCTATTACACCCAATTCGAAACCTCCTATAGCAAGCAGCGCTCGCTTCATGTTGATCACGAAGCCATCTGCTCCTATCGTACCGCTACGTGACTAGGGCCTGGCCCGAACACGTTACACCATAAAGTCTCTAACCTCATTTCCAACACTTCCAGAATAAAATAAAAAATGGCAAGTATACCCTTGATTACACAAGACATATACTTTATATCCTTTATCGATTGGCTTTCCAGGCAGTTTTATCATATATGCTGATTGGCCCTTACAGAGCACTCTTATTTCATCAAAGGCAAGATTGGAAGATAGATGAAAGTGGGTCTGAAAATGATCACAAAGGTATGATACAAGTAGTCCCATCTTGCGCCACTAGTTTACTCAATCCTAGGCCTCATCTGGAGGTAAAATATGAAAATACCACTTAATTTGCTTATATTGATTACATGACATATGATGGATAATTGGACCACTTGTTGCTTGGTTCCAGTGGTTCTCAATTGCCAGTAAGGAATATACTCCTATCCAGATCGGCACTCCTGAAAAAACTTTCAATTCAGAAATGCTAACTAGATACTAAGAACATTGGAAAGGATCTATTTGTTAGATAGACCTCTGAGAGATAGGATTCTAGTAGATAGATAGCAATAGTGATTATTTTAGTGGAACTGCAGTATTATGGACAGTAATATAAAAAAGTTAAATTCTAACTACTATATCACATTTGATTTCCACATATCAGTTGGTATTTATAACAATTTGAGCTAATACATTATTTCTGAAAAACAGGTTGAAAAGTGCTAGAGGTTTTAGATCAGTAGCAATATTGAATAGAAGTATTGGCCTAGCAAAATAAGCAGCAAATGGGCTTTCAAGGGTATCAAATTCAGGTAGTTCAGGAACACTTTCAAGGATTTTTGCTCTCTGCACATAAACCGATTCTGGTTTTTTGCCTTCCAGATCACATTTGGTTCCTTTGCCTATCTCTCTGTATTGACTTCTCCCTCCTGTAATCTTTTTAGACTCCCTCCGGTGATCTTTTTAGACTTCTCAAAAATTAGTCCTTAGAGCTAAATAACCGATATCTTGTATTATAGACTTACTAATAGTTCCTTGATCAATTTACCATTAACTGAAAGTTTGCGATCCAACTTCTGTACAACTTCCTTATTTATATCGTATTCCCTGAGTACTGACTTTGGTGCAGAATCCATTTTGGCTGTTCTGATTGATACTATAACTACTTGTGATCACAATAGTGAGGTTGTCCAAATGGCTTAGTAATATATATTTCTCAAATCTGTATTAACCTAACTAGGAAGGCGGTGAATCTGCAGGTCTCATCTGTCCATGGGATAAAGCCCGACATTCTGCAGAAATCCAGCTGCGGAATTGCTGCCACTGGGGAGGAGCAACTAGAAGTTTTCAACATGGGAGAAGAGATAGAGTTGCCAATCGAAATCGCAGTAGAAAAGCGAGGCGTAAGAAGGTTGGTATGAGTACTATTGGGTGCATGTGGGGTTGGAGGGAGTCGGCCCATCTGTACGAGTACTCGAGTACGCCCTACGGCTCCGGCCCCGGGTTATGTATCCGATCGAACGATCTTTGCTATTAGTGCGGCGGTGGCGGGTTCCCTCTCCACGGCCACGAGTTCATGCGGGCTGCGAAGTTTCCTTCCCAGGAACAGGATGAAGATAGAGCTCACAAAACAAGCCATGAAGCACGGAGCCAGCACGGAACCGTTACATCCCGTGTATCCCACGACATGATGATTAACAGTTCCCTTTCAGAACACCCTGGGCATCTGCGCAGGATGCAAGGAGAAATTTTTGCCGATAAGTACCAGCGTTGAAAACTCCCCACTATGCCGGATCGTTGCACCTACAACTACCAACGTTCCTGAACCGACCACGCACAAATGATTCAATCCACCAGAGGTGCCACAAAGGGTGTACAAGTACTGTGCTCGTAAGGGTAAGTAGCGGGCACCATCCAGACCGTTTCTCGACTAGTAAATTAGGCTTGACCTTTTTTTTGGCCGGGTAACTGGGGGCCCTTGAGGTGGATTTAGCTAGTTCTGCCCCCTAGTGACTAGGGGTAAGGAGAGTACTCGTAGAATGGTTCGCCAGCCCTAGCCCGACCGTGACCCTTTGAAATTACCATGCGCTTAGCAGTAAACCCTTTCGGACACCAAGAAATACCGGTATATATATAATATCATAATATATCATACCACTAAAAGCGACAAACCTTTGCAAAAATATAACCGGATTGCAATGAGCAAAATATATACACACTTTTGTATGTCTTTTTATCACTCAAGCAATGCAAAAAAATTAAAGAATTACCTGAAGCTTGCTGATATTTTTCTAACAACCTCTCAGCATGAACTGAGCAAAGGGGTAGAGTATGATATCACAGTTAGCAATTTTCTAGAAATTTCTAGTAAAACAAATCACCCAAAACATACCTCTTTTAAGACTTAGGCACTGTTCGGCATGCTACTTTTATATAGAGGGGGTGTTTGGCAATGCCCAAAAAATGTCTTTTTTTTATATCATATCTCTATATTTTTTATAGCATATTTTTCTGTAGAAGTAAAGAGGGACTTGGATAAATGTAAAAGAAGATAGAAACATTTATTAGATTCTTAGTGCCTGCAAAAGAAATATACACAAGACAATAACAGTGATAAGCATGACTATGAATAAAAGGACAGAATGATCGGGGCCACCTGATCAAACTAGGGCCTCACAGTATTCATTTCCCGGCACAACTTTATGGTAGCCATACCAGCCATACGGAACACTTATATTTTTTTTGAAACATATATGTTATTTGCATCTTTTATAATCACAAAAAATATGATTGACATGCCGAATAGGGCCTTAGTGAAAGGAGGAAAAGCTTCCTAATGGTAATAAATCCCAAAATATAAAATCAACTGTACCTATCCTTCCTTTCTCCTAACTACCTCCCTTCTTTTCCCCAACCCCACAGGTTATAATGAGTTAAAAGGTAAGGTAACTCTTTGCAACGGTTTTACCTCCATCGATGGTGAATTTCCCAGTGGATGGTATTGGAACGGGCTTACCACCAAACTCATGGTATTCAAAAGGCCCGCCCTTTTACGGAGGGAGATATCCCGGCACCGGAGGAACAACCGAATAGAGACCAATCCGCCATTTCCAGCTCTCCTCCGGCTACCGGTAGTCCAACATGTGTTTACCGGTACCCCCTAAAACCTCTCCGCACTCCAAGTTTTTGCGGAATATCCCTCGTCTACCTATGGTCCCCATTCTTGCAATAATATTCCCACAGTCGGAAACATGGCGAGCAATGAGTCCGGGAACCTGGGCTTCCGTTCTTTCCTCCCACTTGGATTTGGGTATAGTAGGACCGAGCTAATGTGGACATTGAAATCACATGGCATCGGAGTACGGGTATCTAGGGATGGATTTGAGTTACTCAATTCCGGCATTCGTGTCTGCCGCTCTGAGCTGAACACCACTAAGGAAGAGGCAGTTATACTCCAGATAGGGAGAAAGCGTAAACGAAGCCTGCCCGTCCTGCCATATTTTACTCTGACGCCTTAGGAATCCTATAGCTGTGTAATTTCCCCAGGCCCCATACAACAACCGTGCTCGAGTGCAATGTCAGTGACCCCTTCATACGAGCAAGTTCTGGAAATCACTGTGTTTTCTGGTACAAATCTGCGGGAATCCACAAAGATCTGGGAACGGTTGTACCATGCAGTACGGTACTCTACTTGTAACGTGACGCAACCGGTTAGATGATGTGACTAGATGGAGCTAGGCTCCTTTTAGTCAACCCCCGTGCCGGTCGCCACATTGGGGAAGTCTGAATAAATCGCTGCGATGAGATATTTCTGGACTGGTAAACATGTTCGGACTCTGTTTCCATATTTCTTGTTTGTCGGACAATCCCTCCCTGCCCCTTTCTTCCCTTACTCTCGTCCTTCGCTCCGCATCTATTCTACAGCACAAGGCGATTGTTATGAACTACCATCTCTCTCCCCGTTTGCCCTAGTTCGGACCCAGCATCCTGTTTGACCATTAAATTTGGCCGTCCGGTTCTATCTCAAACCTTCGGGATCCAGAGTTTTCTTCTCCTTTCCTTACTCTGTGACACCTTGGCCTCTGCCAGCCCCCCCTCCTCCCCACCCTTAACCTTCCGATACGGCATCACCTCTCCGCCAGAACTTCTTCTCTCCCTAGCAATAACAACAGTCATGGCATTCACCCGTTCAGCAAGGATAATCACCTTGCTGGCGATAGATACCCTTTTTTTCCTCTTGGAGATCATCGTTGGATACTCTGTCCATTCTCTTGCGCTTGTTGCCGATTCCTTCCATATGGTTTGAAATACCCCTCTCCTTCGGTGTTGGAATCGGGAGGCTCATAAGGAGACTGTCAGCTGAACGACGTTTTTTCCCTGCTGGTGGCACTATGGGCGATTAAACTGGCTAAACAAAAATCCACGTCAAGCTATACATATGGAGTACGTCCTCACATCTTCACTGGCCACGCTTATGATTGACGGAGGTGAATTTTAGTGGCAACGAGCTGAAGTCCTTGGGGCGTTGATCAATGGTGTATTCTTACTTGCCTTGTGTCTGTCGATTTTCTTGGAAGCAATTCAACGCTTCATTGAGCCGCAAGAGGTATCTACTCCCTGGTTGGTATTTGGCGTTGGAAGTGCTGGCCTTGCTTCGAATATCCTCGGTTTATTCTTATTTCACGATCACGGTCATTCTCACGGCGGTAATTCGCATGAACGCGATCTTGAGAGTAGTTTGGTTGGTGCGGAAAACGCAGCAGCAGGTCATGAGCGTCACCAACACACACACGGTCTGAGGGGCCATATCCACGACCCGGCAGAAGATGATCGCGGTGATATCGAGGATATCCTTCCGGACGCAGTTGTTGCGAGGTTATCCCAACCGATCCCCACCCCATCGTCTGTCCCGCGAAAGAAGGGGAGAAGATCCACCGATAGGTCCCGTCAACGCCACTTTGCTTCCCCCGAAACTGACATTCACGTTCACCCGGCCCGCAACCGCCAGGAGGTCATTGCCGCAGCTGTTAGTGACACTGAGCATTCCTCATCCGCAGTAATTTCATCGGCCGACTCTGACTCCGACATCCCCACTTCACAAACACCCCTCCTCTCGGCTACTGGTAAAGGCCACAAGCGAACATACTCTCGATCCTGCCACCGAAATCACAACCATGCCAAACCCAAGGAGTGCAAATCCTCGCATTCACATCAAAACCTGAACATGCGCGGAGTATTTCTTCACGTCCTCGGCGACGCACTCGGGAATGTCGGCGTAATGTTAGTAGCCGGTGCTCTCCTCCTCCTCCCAGAAACAATCTGGTGGCGCCACCTCCTAGATCCCTCCATTTCCCTGCTTATCACGATAATAATCTTCTCCTCCGCCCTCCCACTCTGCAAGTCGGCCTCCAAAATTTTACTACAAGGCGTACCCAAGGGAATTTCACTAGAGAAAGTCAAGGAAGACATTGCCTCTATCCAAGGCGTTGAATCCGTCCACGAGCTGCACATCTGGCAACTCAGCGACGTGAAAATGATCGCAAGTTTACATATCCAGATTGCCTTCGATCCGGAATGCGAAGGCGGTGGACGATATATGCAACTTGCAAATGCGGTCCGGACATGTCTGCACGCATACGGGATCCACTCGAGCACTATTCAGCCAGAATACACCAAAGAAGAGGAAGCGCTCGCGAGTAGATCAGGCAGCGCAAGAGGGAGCACAGAAGAAGAGGCGGCATGTCTTTTGGAGTGTGGAGATGGATGCGTTGACGGGAAATGCTGCGCTCCTGGCGGCGGTTTCCCTGGGGGTGAAGTCGTTGGATAAACTCCAAGTTCAGGAAAAGAGAAAAAGAAGAAGAAAACCTCCTTCAGTGACAGAGCGTGTATAACTATTGCATCCTGGGCGGCGAACGGCGGTGCAACAAAACTTCTTTTGTTTTTCATTCTTTTTCTGGAACAACACCGATTTGACAAGGTGTTGTCTCGTGCATATGCTTTCCGGCTCGTCCCCCAATTTCATTCCCATGTCGTTGTTGTTTGTCGTTTCATTCGTAGAAGGGGGTTTCAATAGTCTCGTATTAATAGATTTGAATGTTGATCGCCTTTTTTCTTCCTTGTTTTATCAAAGTATCATACCCCAAGCAGTGAGAATGTATCTTGGGACCGATGCATTTTCCGTGATAGTCTAGCTGGTACTGTACAGTAGAGTGCAACATTCCCCTACTTTCATTATCGCAGTTCTCAGCACCGGTATGCAGACCATACTTCTCCCAATGATAGATCATGCACTACTCAAACACAAATGTGCGACACCGTAGAACCCTAACTAACCCCAATCACAAAGATCACTCGCCAAACGAAAAAAAAAAATTACCTTGACAAAAACCAGTAACCCAATACATATCCTAAGAACTCGAATAAACGGACCATGTGCTATGTAGTCCGAAACTCCATCCTCAAGGAAGGGCCAAATACACAAAAAAAAAAACACGGTTTCCAAGACAATCAAGAAGGAAAAAAAAAAACATCAGACCTTAACGTCCTAGCACATGGTCCAATTGTTCAGGTTCACGGTATGTGGGAGCCCAGAACTAAAATACTTGAGCCCCATCGTACCACAATCCCCAACCCAGACCGACCACACGTATCCCACCGCGACCCAGGGACTCCACTCGCCCGGAATAACTATCTATTTCATCTATTCCAAGCTGAGACCCGCTCACCAGCGCCAGATCAACCATGCATACCATGCAAATACCACCGCGGCGACTGACAAGACTTCCCGGACGACGTATACCACCCACGGCTTCCAACCAGCAGAATACTGCTTTCTCTTGGAGTACTTGAAATCCCCATCTTCGTCATCGCACCAGTTATTATTCTTCCCGTTCAAGTGCCTGCACGCATTCAAGGTATCTGGGTCTCCAAATCCCTTTGACATCGGCAGCACATTCCCCCTATAGTTCAATCCAGCCCTTCTGTTCCTCCGGAAATCAAACAAGGCAGCAAGAATCGTGACCAGGAGCATGAAAATGTAAACATTAAACACCCCCCATTGATCTGGGAGTAGGCAAAGTCTTCCCTGAACACTCTCCGTATCCGGCGACGCATTTCCGGTGTACAAGCTAACCATGTAGAACCCCGGCCTCCGGACGCCCATCGCCCATGAGAAGCTCTTGACCGTAACCTCCTTGACGTTCCCAGCGTGCTCGACTTCGCAGTAATCGTGGTCATCCCCGGAGAAGACGTATTTGGCGTTCGTCTTCTGCAAGATTTCTGAGGAGAGTGCCGGTTGAAGGACGTTTCGGTATTGATAACCGGCGTGGATGAGGATTGGGTCTTTGGATTCCCGATGCGGGCCACAGGGGGTGTCGGCGGGGCGATATAACGGGACATGGGTCAGAAGGATTGTAGGATTTTGAAAGATGGAGTCTTGCTTTGGGGGCGAGGGTAGAGGATTTGCTGCTTCTTCAATGATGTGTGGGAGGGGGGTTGGCAATGGCGGGGTTAAGAGATCTGGGAGGCTGTCGAGGAAGTCTCGGGCTGGCAGGTAGATCTTTGGATTGTTATCGTTTGACAAAGAGACAGAGTCAATTAGTACGATGGTGTGGTTGCCCGCTTCCAAGACCCTGCTCGTTTCGCCAAAGTATGTTCTGAACCTATCCTTCACCCCCTCCCGGATACCGTTTCCCATACCAAGGTCATGGTTCCCTGGCAACGTTTTGACAGTCCTTCGGTAGGGCCAACTGGGGAAAACCTTCAAAAACCGCCTGTACTCGTCCATCCAATAGTTGTCATTGTAATCCTTCCAATCCTTTGCCCCCCGGGGGTCTTCGGTAATGGGAATCAAGTCCTCGTGTAGATGGTGATCCTGAGCATAGAGCGAGCTCTGCTCGTGTGTCCATTCCCGTCCACCGTCAAACAAATCACCTAGGAATACCGTCGTGGAGGGAGAAAGCCGTTCCTGAATAGTCTCGTACGACCGCGACATGTACTGATCCGTATAAAATATCGTCGCGGACAGGAGCGGTCCACGGCGGGGGTAAGTGTGCGGATCGACGAGCTGCGGATCAGCTATTAGGATCACTCGATGGGGCATAGCATCCTCCGGCTACCGATTATCAGCAACAAACACCCACACACTCTCTCCCCTCGGAAGGTCTTAAGGGGGGAGTACCCAATCCTCCCACCCATCCCATTGACAAGCCTCTATCGCGCTCTTGAAAACCCTCCTCTCACCCCACCACAGAACAACAATCCACGCAGCCTCCACCAATCTCCGTATAGAAAACAGCGTGCCCTTCCACTCCTTCCGTTCCCCAACCAGATAGTAGTAGGACCGGAGCCTCGCCAGAATACCGCGATTGCGGGTTGGTACCATCGCGTTGGAAGTTGACCTGGGACGGTTAAACGAGCATGCGGATGAAAGAGGGGACATTCGACGAAGAAAAAAAGGAAAGGAAGCAAGAAAGCACGACACCAACACCGCCTCTCCGGGAAAATGTACAAAGGGGGGAAATGGAACGAGGGTTCCGCGCCTACAACAATTAGGGAAAAAGAGCGGCGGAGTGAGTGAATGAATGAATGAGTGAGTGAGTGAGTGGTTGAGTGCTAGTGGGTGCGGTACCACAGGGTATATGAAGGTCCGGAGAGGTTACTGTGCTGTGCTGTAGGGCACGTTGCATGCCATACCGATATGGCAGCCGACGCACATTGTATCATAGATGGATTGCGATGGCCTACGGCAGTGAGGGCAAAATAGGGTAGGACACTAGCGTATCGCTCAGGTGCCACAATCCTTCCATACCAATCATGAGCAGCGGCACAGGAAAAGGGGATGCCAAGATGTCCTGTGCACAAGGGGAGGGGGGGAGGAATGGCTAACTTGCTGTAATTTTCAATTCGCAATTACCGGTATTTCAGAATGCCGCTTACAATACCGGTAACTTTGGCGGTGATCGCCCGGCTCCGTGCGTTTTACCCCTATCCTCACAGATCATCACTCGAGTCTTGGCCCAAAGAAAACTTAACTAATCCCGTTCATCGCCATCATCCCTTCGTCCGTTTTCAAGCACAGCGCTATCCCGGACTACAGGAACCTTAAAAAAAAACTGGCCACCTCTGTCGTTATTAATAAACAATACTGTTGGTTTGTTGGTACTAGAACTTCTTGGGTGTGCACACTTCAGGATGCCCATTACCACAAGTACACTGAGAAGTAATGAGAACTACAGCAGTAAGCCAAAGCATGCACTGTCTTGGTGATGAGAGGGGTGGCGAGATTTCTGATAGTGGTTGCCACCATCTCACTTAAACAGGCAATAGAGGACCACATTCCGTACTCACTAAAATCACTAAAAGTGTGTGAAAACCGGGACGGCTGAAGGAATAATGTCTCTCGCGCTAGCGCGGCACGGACCGCCTATAGCATTATTCAAAATTCTACACTCCATTTGGGTCATCATGATACCGTAAGGGGAGGAGAAAAACGGGCGGGGAGAAGATTGATCCGATATTCATACACAACTACAAACTACAGAAGTGGGCTCAAACTCCATCAATAACCTCCGACTCTCGTCGAAAACCCCAAACTGTTCCACTTTCCTGGTTAGATCCCGGCGATCCCAATCACCTAGTTCAACACTGGCCCTGTGCACCCGTTCGAGAATATCCACGGCGGCCACGGACTGCCCCTGGCGTATGTAAAACTTTGATATGCGCATGAGAACCTTTAGCCAGCTGAAGCCTACCCATCCTTTTGTTGCCGGGATCAGGAACTCGGGCTCTGCTTCATCGATGATCTGCTCTATTATGCGCGCACCGTCTTGTGCCGCGCCCTGGCGTTCGTAGTGCTCTGCTAGCGCTACTGCTGTAGTGAATTCATCCACTTTACACTCCTCGCATAGACGGCCCTTGAAGGAGCTGCAGAGAACAGAGGTTAGGCTGTGGACGTAGCGGAGTATCTCCGTGCTTGTCTGGGGGCGAGAGAGGTGCGTTTCGTAGAGCAGTGATATTGCCGTTACAATGTGGGAGATTGTGGGCCTCGGCTGGTCGTCTTTGCCAGCTGTGTTGTAGATTAGTGACAAGAAACGAAGGATGGCGGTGTGGTGAGGGGCATTTTGTGGTAGCGATGGGGCGGTGGCGCTGGAGAGGTCGATGAATCCCGGGAGAAATTCGTCGTATATAATTAAGCCTGCGCAGGCAAGGTTCGGATGGCTAGGCTGTATTTCCGCGAGTAGTTCTAGCGTTTTATGCGCTATGGCAATTTTCTCGCTCCCATCCAATCCCCTTATACCAAGTAACCAACGAAAATACGCTTGTAGAGCCGGTGGGGTAACAGCTACGGTTACCGTCCCGGAAAGCCTTAACTTTGCCAGGGACAAGATGGCCCTAAATATTGGCTCGGCGTCATTGAGCGCCGTCCGAGTAGTACTGCATAGCTGCTGCTCTAGGACCTTATACTTTAGGCACTCGTTAATCCTATGCTCCAAGAACGCCAACACCTCACCCTGTCTTCCGTTCCTGGCGAGGAGTTCGGCAATAGCCACGTCAACCTTCAGAGTCAATTCAAAGTCCTCCCGTTCATCCAGCACTCCCCGAAACTGTTTCCACGCTTTATCCGCCGCCTCCCAGAGACCGCTCTTCTCCTGCAGTCGCGCCTGGGCTGTCATTGCCTCGAACATCTCCCGTTTTTCCTTCCTAGACGGGCGCCCGTCATGGTTACTCCCGACTATCCGCGTAGCCCGCTTGAGTAGGTGGATCCCCGCGAGGGCTTGCCCGGATAATTCATACAGGGCCGATAGCTTCCTCGAGATTCTGGAGAAGTACCGTGCGGAAATCCAGCGGAAGTTCTCGCTGTCCCCAGCGATACCCATGGGACCGCCGCCCGACACGAGCACTTTCTCTGCCCTGGAGAGGATCTGCTTGAGTTGGCCAGCTGCTGCAGACTCCATCTTGTGCCTCTTCGAAAGGCTTAGTAGGCCGTCGAGGAACTCGCCTAGGTTTAATACGCCAAGGACTCCGAACGCCCCTTCCCAATCTGCCAGAAAACGCTCCAATATGCCGAAGGTTCCGGCCATGATGGCTTTGTGCTCCGATGCGTCACCCCCCTCTTTTAGCTCTCGAATCCGGACTATGGACCGGAGTACCCTGCTGCAGTCCTCGTCGGCGAATTCAAACATGCCTTCGAGCGTTTCTTCCTCATCCTCGCCAGCGGTTAGTATTCCGACTCGGGACATGAGTACGGCTTTCAAGGTCTGCTCGAGAACGTATATAGCCACATGCATGTCCCCGATCTTCTCGTAACTCGTGCTCAGAAGTAAAGCGAGCATGAAGCCGTTTCTGAAAAGATACACGTTCTCCCACGATACACTCTCCACAAACCCACCCATCACCCGGGCCAACGATACGTGGCTCGGCTCCGGGGAAAATAACTCGTTTGGGTCAACGGTCATGAGTGTTATCTTGCTAAGGCCCAGTTGAAGTATCACGGCGGCTGAACAGAAGTCATTCTTTTCCTGGTACTTCTGCGCCGTTTGCAGCACTTTATTTGATATCTCGTCTATAAAATCGGTCTTTAGACGTGGGGGGTTGAGCCGATATGCGGGAAACTCGGCGAGTGATGGATCGATTACGTGGGTTTTGAAAGCTGATAGCTGGATTGACGAAATCTTGGTTTGCTCTGTCTGCTGCGGGGTCGGGGAGGAAGAAGACATATAGTGCGAGTATGATGGAGATTGCAGTGGGGGCGTATGCATTGCTATAGGGGTTGTCGCCGCCGTAGTTGTAGAATCGATCTCCATGCCCGTGAGACTGACATTTATACTCTCGAGACTACCTGGTCCCCGCTGATGTCCTAACTGCGGCTGCGAGTTCTTTCGTGGCCGACTGTAAGGATGGGCAGAAGGCCTACCTCCATGTTCCCTCACTCTCCGCTTCGGGGACGTTGACGAAACTTGCGGAAAAGTACTCACCGGAGTTTCCCTCCCACCGGCAGTATCTATTGGGACAGGAACCTGTGGAGCCATTTTTATCGGCAAGTACTTATTGTAGTGGTATACGCGTATTGATCCATCGGTCGTTTGCACGGGCTAATCGATCAAATCAACCAAAAGTCAGTAACCAATCGAAACCAACTTCCAGGTCGATGTATTGCCACAAAACCAAAAACACACCTCAAAGTCTCCCCCGCCATCCACAACATTGGCAAATTCTTCTGGCGAGTGCTGACTTCCGGCCGCGACACCGCTGAGTATTTCCAGGCCTGAATTGTCATCTGGTGGACTCGCGGCAGCTCGTCCGGTAGAAGGCTTTCGCCCTGGATCTCTCTACGAACGTCAATGAAATGCGCTCCCGTACGGGAAGGTGAAATCGCCCGTGGAGGGAGGGGTTATATCCTACCGGGGCATTTTTTAACCATCCCCATTGTTTGAATTTCTTCTTGTATCCCCTGGGACTATATACGCATGATCAGCACGAGAACTCACCCACCACAATACAAGGCTGAAGAAGGAGGAGAGAGTGTGTGCAACGGCGAGACGCGGAAGAGGGGGAAAGGAGGGAAAGGAGAGAAAGAAAAAAAGAGAGAAAGAGAGCAAAATTATATACCTCGCACTAAAATCATAAGACTCTTTCATAATCCGAATCAGATCATCGAGCTTGAGGTTTTTCTCCATGTATCTTTCACCACTTCCTGTCAGCATTCCATCCTTCCTTCAATACCCCCCTTAATTCCCCCATCGTCGGATTCGATTCCATAAGACTCACAACTCATGAAGCATAAGCTTAACGCTGTCCCAATTCTTCGTCATGTTTTCTCTCTCACTCGCTACTTCAGCCTTGCTCAGGATCTTCCCTCTGCATAGAGCGGTCAACGGCGATTATATATCATAAGAGATACCCTAGAGGGAAAAAGAAAAAAAGGTGGAAAAGTGCACTTTTTACCTGATTCACGGGGCTTAGCACCGCCCATGCATGACACATCGAAACCCATACACGCAGAGCGACTAGAATGCTACAAATACTCTACTGCGAACGGATAGATGGGAAAATTCGTCCCTTTCTTAACCCCGGGATCGGTGACTAGGTTAGGATTTAATAAATACTCGCTCCGGGTTTTTTCGATGTGTGATGATGGGGCAGATGGAACGGGGGGAGGGGAATGGTGAACGAATGAACTACGCAGAAGAATTTAGTGGTAGTGTTAAGACTCATTCGTTGTTCGCCATGGTATCGGTGATGATGATGGTGGTGGTGATGGGAGTGGTGGTGGTTGACTCACGATTGCCTGCCTGGTGCAGCGTAATCGATCTGAGTCCTTGCCCGGGGGTGGTGAATAAAAGAGTAAATTAATCAGGGGGCGCTTCCGCTGCCCTGATCACCCCTCTCACTCGTTGACTAGAACCAGAGGGTGGGAACAACGGTAGCTGGAGAGAAGCTCTAGATCCTAAACTCTGATCGACATGTTTGGCATGAGGGGGGTGGCGGGGGCGACGGGGCTGGTGGCAGATCTACGGGTTTTTGTCTTCAAAGCTCGTGAAAATTCACCCTCGCACGAATAAAGTTATGATACCGCCAGCTTTTCTCTTCGTACGGCTCGTAAACAAGAGAAAGACGGGGGGAGAGGGCTGCCGGTATTTTGACGGATGCAACACCCACCGCACCGCACGAACACTTCTTCCAGGGGCGACCTTATCTCACCAGCAAAATACAGTATCCTGAAGCGATAATCCAACTATCCAGTCATGAGCTTCCGCTAAACTGTCTATATGAGAACTTGCAGAGGTTCCGGTATCCTGGTATGCGCAGTGCCCTACTGCGTGCGTAGCTTTACCACATAGTCTACATTTGCATACCCTCTCTGTAATGCTGGAGGGAGGGGCAAAATGTGCTGCCCCAATCACCTGATTTGGCACTCCAATTGCCCCCTCCAGAGCAATTGTCGCGCGCAGGCACTCGCCACCCTCTCGCGCTGGGGGAAGGGGTGGTGTCTATCTAAAGTGCAAAAAACAATGAAAGCCGTACGACTGTACTCGTACAGTACCCCCTAACCAATAACAATACGGGGGACAGCAACCAGGAAAGCTCAACGGATACACCAAAATGTCTTGGCCAACAGCCATTTTGTCCGCTTAACCCCACTCTCCTGTCTTACCGGAAGTCGTGTGCATAGCCATCCCAGTTTTTCATTCGCCATAACGACGGCTCTGTCAGCTCACTTACCGGTACCCCTTCCGCCCCCAGTCGATCAGGGAGAGGGGGAAATGGAGGAGGAGGGGGTTTCCAGGGAGGTGGGTGCCTCGTGAAAATTGTTTGGTAATTTAAGGCCCAGCATGAAGGTAGGGTAACCGGTCTCACAAGCACCGTATGATGCTCGGGGTGATGTATCCAGCAGTTTAACCCCGGTTGACTGCTCGCGAACCTTCCGATAGGTATGATACTGTACGAGAAATTGAGTGCAAGTACTATACCTGCTCCATCATTACCAGCACGGGGTAGCGCGGGGATTCTCGACTAGATTGGGCCATCGCAGAAGCACGAGTGCAGGGCAGTGCACTGTGCGAGTACTGTACCCAAGCACCGTACAATACAGTTCAGTACTGTACTGTACGAGTACAGCACTCGTACAAACTGGGAAAGCACCCGAGTGCTCGTACATTTCCGACTGGAGCCTTGTCTCACGGGCCAAAAGAGCACTTTTCAAAACTCAGCGTGCACGGGCCGAGCAGAGGCTTTTCCCTTGAAGCTCCCACGAGTACCGTACCCTACTAACACGGTGTTTGTATGGTGAGTCGGTAAGACTTGCCCAGAACTAAAACCAAGAAATCACCACAAGGGTGGAATGCATACAAGTATCTATTGGATCCATTTGGTGCTTGTGTAAATGGTGTGGTACCGGTACTGTACGAGTACAAGTACCAGTAGGGCATAAGCGTACCATACGGTAGCATTCAAAGGATACTATTTGCCCAAGTGTTGTCTTGATATCCCCTCGTTCCCGAAGCTGCATCATTGGTTTCTGATGGCCGGTGGGTGGTGCTGGTACGAGGCCCCTCCTGTTATCCAGAGTGCACAGGTTGACTCCCACGTGCGCCCCGTCCGAACTTCCGTAGTGTACAAGTATCCTTCCGTCGGTCCGCCTGAAACAGTCAACTCGCAGCTACTGTAGGCGAGCCAAGCTGGGCTCGGGTTTGGCAGCTGCTGATGAGCCTGGTCCGAAAATCCTCTTTTCCGCGATCAAATGACTCAGCGCCCTGGGCCTGAAATAACCGGTACTGTATTCTGAGGAAATCACGGAGCTGTGGTCGTACCAAGACAGGCTGGTTTGGGGTGCCCGGCTCTGAATTTTACTGTTTCCGGCCTACCAAGCGGTATGTGTATCGTATGCAAGGTGCAACCACCGTTACGGTATCAGAGATGGCATACCAGTCCCGGTGGACCTCTGACCTGAGTACCGTATTGCATCGTATGGTTCATACCTTGCACCGCTTTATTTATGGCTTGGATACAACAGCAAGAACACAAGCTCCGTCAATTCCCCCCGTATGCCGGTACAGTACTAGTATTCGAGTACAGGTATTGCGGGTGCGGTAACGGGGCTGGGAGATTGTGCAACGTGGGGGGGGGGGAGGGTGGTGTTTTAGCGAGGCAAGGTTCAGCGTTGGTTTAAGGTTACTCGAGTACCGGTACGGCAGCCTCCACCCGAGACCAGAGCTGGCCTCATTTGAACCACTTTCTTGCAATCCTGTGACACGGTTCAATGCCAATTGAATTGTCAGTTCGCACCACACACCGCCGGGTCATTTATCGGCATCCAACCTGGTGTGGAGTGAGCAAGGGTATCATCATACTTGTAGCTTACCCAAAAAGCGCTATGATTTCCCATCCACCGAGTCTCAGCTCCCGGGATTGAAAGGCCCCGAACACGGCAACCGCCGGGTAACGAGCGAACCCCGTATCCAGCCCCAAATGAGGCTCTTGAGGTCCATGCAACGTAACACCACCTACTGCATCACGATGGCGAATCCCCTGAATGTGCCTTGGGATTGCTTGTAAGGCGGACTTCAAGTTTATCAGGGGCGAGATTCTTGTAACCGTAAAATGGGAGCTTACCCATATGGCTTCGTCCGAATAGGCAAGCGTTTCCTGATGCCACAGTTGCAGCGTTGCATCGCCTTTGAGCTAGGTGTTCGGGAGTAGTAGTAGTAGCCCTTGGCGCAGATGCCGGTAATAGCATCGAAGCATTGGAATTTGCCGTGCGGTATGCTACGGTAAAGGAGTACCGTAGCGTTATGCGAAATGAGAGTGCCTTCTGATACCGGTCGGGGAGAGAAGGAAGGATTCTGGTTTTCACCATGTGGTCGCGCCCCGGGAACACCGCCCCTTCCCCGTGCAGCGAGGGCCTCCTACGCCTTCGACTGTCGTGAATCCCCCCCCGATGTGCTCATGATTTGTGCAACAATGAATCCTGGATTGACCCCTCTCTGAGACCCTTCCCGAGTGATTGTATGTGAATACAGGGGTCAATGACGAGATGGTGGCGCTCCAGATTTTGGAAGGCAATATTGCTTGCGAGAGTGTATTTTTTTTTTTTGGTGCGTGTCAGGAGTTCTACTGGGGATCTTAGAGAGCATCTTTCGCCATCGCGGTTACTCTCGGTAGTTGCCAAATTTCTTGCTTCAAGTCCTGAGTTTCTGGGACTGTTGCACAATGATAAAGTGCACAGTATTGTACTTGCGGCATCCATAGGCTCGGAGCATACTTTATGCGAATGGAGCGCAGCCAAGGGGCAATCACTGGTCAGGATATTTGACTCTCTACTGGACTTGGATGAGCGCGTGGGCTGTAGGAATATGGGGCGGAAAAGGGGTTAAAGTGACCAGGGGCTGAGAATGGCCCGGTAGAAAGGAAAGTGATTGGGGGGAATTTCTGTCTCGAGTGATGACTCGTTCACAGCTGTCAATCTCATAGGCTCGAGGATCCACCTATCTTTATACACAAAGGAGGCCCTGCCCCATAACGTTTTGCAGGAGCGTAATCGCCGAAGATAGAGCCCGTGAATATTCGTAGGTCTCCACATGTTTGGCTCTGTCCTCATAGTACATTGTCTACCATGCCAACTATGGATGTGTGAGGACGTATGCACGTGTAGAGTCCAAGGGCGGCTTCTGGAAGTATCAAACAGTTTTTGTAAAGGCTTAGCTTAGGGCTAGAAAGCTAGGGACCTGTGCACTATTTGATGAATCAAAGGGGGGGGGGGGTTCACTACTCGGGTGCCAGGCGATGGGCCTTTCTTTTTAGAGGTGATCGCGTCTAGCCCGTTCATTAATCAACACAGGACTATTTCCTCAGCCCGGAAGTGGGCGAAAGTTCGCGACAGCCTTATAGGGATTTCTTTTTTCATGGCGGGGCTCCTACAACCTCTCACGCTACCCCATTGTGCGCCCTGGGTAGGTCGTCCAATAGACAAGTTATCGTGGTTTTTACTTAGTCCTCGGAACAAGTAGGAAGTCTCTACTGGCCAGGTTTGAGGTACGCATGTGGGAATATCTTGTTCTTGCAATAACAAAATCATGGATGAATCACGAGATTTCACATTGGTGGGCTAGGTCCAAGCATGTGAGTACAAGTACTAGTATAGACACTATATGGCTTGACGAACTGCAAAGTGAGTCACGCCACCAAGACTCACTTCTCCAAGGGCACAGGTTATTATCTTTCTGCAAGGCTTTTTTAGCACCCTGGGCGTACTCGTACAAGCATTAGCCCGGGCTGGGCCGGACCTCGCCAGATTAATTACGCACGATATCCAGGGTCCTTACAAGATGGAAATACGGTACCAAAACATGGATTGATGGATTTTGTAATGGCTAGGCCGGACTTGGGAATTCCCACTGTTTTCACGCCCTCTCCATAACCCAGATACCAGATGTTGAATTCCTTCCTGATACCGTTATCTGGCTTCTCTCCCATAGCAGGACATTCTAACAATATTCAAACCAGGGAGATACGGCTACGGCAAAAACTCTTGAGATCGACTATCAGAGTATCAGCTGAAATCAGTCTGTTAGCTCACGATGGGTTTAGCTTGACAAGTTAACAGGACTGCCGGTACCTGTTAATGAGATCCAACCGCCCACCGGTAGTACTTGTAGGCTGATCCTGCGCTGTGCTTGTACCGTGTCGGGCAAACGCTTATCCTCCTCGAGCCTATGTCTCTGAATCCAGAGCTTACGGGGCTGGCGGAGACGGCGGGTTCCAACAGCCCCCCCCGGTAACCCCCGAAGCGTCGATGGTGGTGGTGAGTACGAGTACTTGACGATTCGGGGATTAAATACCCCATTGTTGCCGGGAGTCCACACAGCCAACGAATTGTTACAGTGGCCGGGTGGGGCTTGGTGGGTGCACATTTCACAGATGTGTTCCAAAGCAGTGGCAAAAGTACCCCCCCCGGTAGCCCAGGGTTTTAGTGTTCGGGGTTTACTGTAATGTCTTTGCTGCGGTCAAAACACCGGCCCTGTCAATGCGCTTTGTGATATCATTGGCCATACGCGGATATGAGGTTTAGTTCCCGGCTGTCTGTCCAATCGGTGGTTAGCCGGTTACGATACCTTGTGTTCAGGATGAGTTTAGCGTTGGCTAGGCAGTAAGCTGTATCATTATTATTCGTGTGATGGTTTGACAACCCTCTATCCTGAAGATCTCTGCAAATCATCCAAAAATCAAGCGTGGAAAGACTTCTTGCAGAAAACTGGAAGGGATTTACAGCAGGTCTTGGCATATTTTTGCGCTAAGACCTGGACCGATCCCCTCCACCCCGGTTCAGGTTCGCAAAGTTCAGAAGCCTAGAAACTTGAATGCCATTGGTCAACTGGCCACAATTCTCCACGAATTAGGCATTATTTCTGAATGCACAAAATGGTAAACTGACAAGTTACTGTGGGATGCAATCCCGCTATGGGAAGCCATTTCCTGGTTGTATCCATTACGTTTTATATATTATGTAATTTCATTTTACTGCAATGATTCTAATCTAGATATCATAATATTATGATATCTGGAAAACCTGTTTTTTCTATGGGAATGGTGCATGATCTAGATTTTGGTTCCAAACTCCAGATTCCTTCTAAATTCCTACGGGAAGTCCTCCATTACCTTGGACGCCGCTTTCATTAGGTTATTTGATCCCTGCCCACGTGTCTAGACAAGCACCGTTCCTGCGGTTTGCGGCGCTGAGCTAAAACGAATCGTGATCCGGCGGCTTTTCCCACGCTCCTTCCCGCACCACACATGCATAGGCAGGAGTCTATTACTATTTCGGATCGTGCTCGAAGACTTACTCGAGTACAGAGGACGGTGGCGGTGGCGGTGATGGTGGTGATGATGATGATGATGGCATCGTAAAATCCTCTTTGGTGTGCACCCTGCCCTCTTGATCAATTCCCGACCCCACTATGGCTTGCCGGTATATACGAACGCTTGTTCCCGAGTTCCGAAGTAAATTAAATTCCCAACATTTTGTTGGAAAAGCTTGTATACTAATTTGGTGTTGTTTCTTTAAACTATAGACTGCCGCGCTCGAGTACTGATGTTGGACAAGTTTATCGACCAAGGTCCGAGCATCACCAACAAACCCCAGGGCTGTGCAAGAATCTCTCCACTGTAACGGTACGGTACTGTAGTACGACGCAAGTACTGTACACGTGTATCCCTCCGGTTGGGATGTGTTCGTTGGGGGCACTTTACTATATAGGATGCTGTGGTTGAGTGAAGGGAGTCTCCCCGCGCCGGTTCAGTGGAGGCCGATCGCGAGATCCGTGGCTCGTGAACCGCAGACCAGAGGAACAAGCCGCTATGTTATTATGGCACCGGCTCTGGAGGCGGCTTGCAAAACGATTTCAGTGTCAAGTTTAATGGAACAAAATTGGGCAATCGCCAGCTTGGGAGGGAAAGTTTTCTGGGCCAACAGAATCTCGCGCCCCTGAACTCCAACCAAGTTGGACTAAAAATCCCACCTCTCTCTCTTCGTGGCATTGGTCTTTTGCCCGTGGATTACGATGTCGAACCAGCCGGAAGCCGCCTTTTGGGCCGAGGAGTCACGTCATGTTAGATGAGTGCGCCGATAGATACACGTGTATCCGTCACGTGAGGCATGAGAGGTATCATACCGGTAGAACGATGCGGTGCTTTTGCTTATGATGCTCACGTGACGGATATATCTATCGGCCGCACTCAGACGACGAACTCTTTGAACCATGGTGCACACTCCAGATTTTGAACGGGTTTGCTGCCTGGCGAGATTCCCTCGTGCAAACAAAGTGAAACTTCAGTGGTGGTCTGCTGCGTAATTTATGACGGAGCGTGAGCTTACGCCCGGTAGCTCACCTATGGGCAACCTACCGGTATTCTCCGAGAGATTTTCAACAGGATTGAACTGGGTGGAGCGGCGCGCAGCACCCCGGCTTCTGCTACGTGTTTTCTTCTCCCCCGGCGTGTCTGGCGTCCCGCTGTACCTAGGAATGCGATACTGCCGTACGACCGACCTACGTGGTGGGGCTTTAAACACTGTACCAGTATTGACGAGAGAAGAACCATACAATATTATGGCATGATTATCAGTCGATGTTCTCCTTCGGAGCGACTTGACCGGATATTCCTCTTCCGTCACATTCGGCGATTGCGCAGGGACCATGTACTAGAGTACAAGTACTCTGTATGAGTACGGGTATGATACTGTACCAGTACCGGGTGCGGGCCTTGTAAGGGGTTTTAGGCCGTATCTTGGGGTTTATGCCATGGATTTTCCAGTTTTACAGACCTCAACCACGAATAAATCCGAGGGCTTGATATCATGAGGGAAAAAATAAGCTGGTGTACGGGCGTGGGTGAACGCGCAACCAGGGATTAGAGTTATCAAAGCTTCTTGCTCATCTGAGCGATTTCTATGCCGTCCAGTCGCACCTGGCTATATAGCGAACGCGAAACAGGCTGTTCGCGATGGGGATTAGCCAATAACAGGGCCGGAAAATCAGCTAACACACCAATTACAGTCCTTCCTCACTCCCCGTTCACTATAGCCAAGTGCGACTGTATCCTATGAGGGTATAATAGTACTAATGAGTCCAGGCCTCAGGGGGTCCCTAACTGTCCGATCACCTGCACCCATACCCGAGTGAATCCAGAGACTCATATTTGTGCTATGGTTCAACTTTCCTAAAAGCTGGTCCACCCAACTACATACAATCCGGCAATGAAATAAGTCCTTCAAAACAACAAATATCAGAGTAAAGAAAGCATGAGAGTACCTGAAATCATGATATCAGTTCTCTCCGGCTTTTTTTTTTTTGCTATAAAAAATGTGAAAAAAGAGTAATTGTAAAAAGAATTTGTATGGGGGTGAAACATGTACTGAAAAATTCAGTGCAGCAGACAGTGATAAACACTAAGAAGGTGGGACTCAAATAAATAAACCAAGAGAGCTTGGTCGGAAAGGTGGGAAGGCTAACATGGTTGATATCATGTGCTCTGGGGGTCTGGTCCTGGCACTGGCAGCTCCGGTTGCTTCGGGATGTGTTTCATCACTGGTCCACATTTTAAGTCGATTGCACTATACGGTAGTGCGGTGCGTATAAACTATTCTCTTTCCCGGGATATCGGTGCCGGTTTCGGTATACCGGTGCTCAGCTTGGCCCTGGAGTGAAAGAGGACTTGGGTGAGCATAGTATCGTACCAGTATTAGTATGGGGATTCGCTACGCTCAATGGAATAGAGGAGAAATAAGTCAAAGCTATTGGTGGGATACTGCTCGTGCTGAAAGTGGGTAGGTCGGGCCGCTCGAGGGCCTTTGCTCACATTCCGAACGATAAACACACACCGACCACCACTCTCTACTCGCGCAATACGGATGAAATTTTTTTGTAAGGGTAAAAGGAACACTTCTCCGGACACACCCTCACATCACACCCAGCTTATCTGATAGATCTGTCTTACAAATCCTGAGGCTATATCTTGAGGGAATTCCAAACGTCATCTCCACTCCCTCAGTCAAATCTCCACAGCCCCACCTCCTCCAAAGCCATGAGAGAAATTCTGAAATCGTCTACCGGTGGCACAAACACCGATTTAGCAGAGAATGTACTCGTCACGCTCTCGCAGAAAGAGCCCCCGGAGGGTTACAGCCGGCTTGTAAAGAAGTTTCCCAATTGTACATTTAACTTCTACGCTCTGGAGGAGTGGGATGGGTTATGGCACTTTGGTATTCCCGACGATAGCCCCCGACTTAGTGGTAGGAGCTCGAGTTCGTCAAGATTGCTATACAGCCGACACTAATATTTTTGAAAGAGTTATTAAGACAGGCGACGGTGTTGCTTGTGGATTGGACACTCCCGAATATAGAACAAGTCCCGAATTTGAAGATTGTTCAGTTGTCCATTTCTGGCTTCGATCGTGTGGTAAAGCAGCCTTTGTATACCGATACGGGGATTACCTTTTGCACGAGTAATGGCATATACAGGTACCTTGCCTGCAGCTCTCCATCTCCACCCTTCGATCTAACTCAACTAGTACCAAAATTGCTGAGCACGTCTTCCTGACCCTCCTCTCAATCCGCAATTCCTTTGATCAATTACTCTCTCAGCAGCACTCCCGCATCTGGGACGACATAGCGTACCCCCGTCCGAAAGACCTTTCGGGAACCACAATCGGGATCCTCGGATATGGGTCAATCGGCAGACAAGTTGCACGAATAGCCAGCGGGCTAGGAATGAAGATACATGCATACACTGCGTCCCCTCGACCGACGCCCGCGTCCAGAGCCGATCGAGGGTACATTCTCCCGGGGACTGGCGATCGAAACGGCCAATTACCGGACGCTTGGTTCTCGGGCACGGACAAGCCCAGTTTACACACCTTCCTATCAGGCGTGGATGTACTCGTCTGTTCATTGCCACTTACCGATTTGACAAGACACATGCTATCCACTGCCGAATTCGAAATACTTGGGAGGAGAAAGGCCTACGTTGTCAACGTGTCCCGCGGGGGGATTATCGATCATGATGCATTAACCAAGGCGTTGAAAGCGGGCTTATTGGCCGGGGCCTCACTAGATGTTACAGAGCCCGAGCCCTTGCCCACAGACAGTGAGCTTTGGACCATGAGAGATGTGGTCATCACCCCGCATATAAGTGGCACTGGTAGGGGTTATGTTGCTAGGGTTGTGGATCTTCTTGAGGCAAATCTTGAGAGGTTGAGTGCTGGTGAGAGTATGTTCAATGTTGTCAAGAGGGGAAGGGGATACTAAAGAGCACAGGGATCCCGGGGGGCGAGGTGTGCTGTAGTTTTTTCGGTGTTTAGTCAAATTAGCCCTTGCTGTCGATCATTTAGGCGCTGAAATGGATTCTCTTGGATTGAATTTCTCAGGACCCGGGGAGTTTTTCAGGGGGACACCATACAATGATGTCGGCGTCAAAGATGAACCGTCCTTGCGTATATTGTCGTGTATATTGAGCTTTTTACCCCTGCACTTCTGGAGACTTGGGAAATCGCATGTGGTTACCCGAACCCTGGGCTTTGGGGGCTCCTATACCGGTGAGTCACCTTAGCCCGGGCTTAGGGGACTCCCATAAAAGTGAGTCACCTTATCCCGGACCTTCGGATATCCCATATATTCCCCCATGCGGTAGTCACAGTCATAGACGCATCCTCTCCGACGGGCCCACATCGTCACTTCTAGGTCCCGCAATGCAGAAACAAGGGGTTCTCCAGTTTACAAAAGTTCCCGACTTTCTAATTCTGCTGATGATCCTTCTACTGCCTCCCAGCCGCTCTTCCTGCACCTACGGAGTCTCAGATGCCACACCAGAGATCCAAAAGGACTCGTACAGCATGACTCTTACCCTCCCACCGTTAAGGGCCAAGATCATTACAGCCGGAGGAGGGGAGGGGAAGTCTACGGAGCTATCACTAGCTCGCCAAACTTCACTATCGCTGGAATCAACAATCGAGTGACATTATATGAGGGACCGTTTGGAGGAAAAGGGTGCAATGGATAAGTCGACTACTTTGCGATTCCTGTCACGTTCGGTGATGTTGGAACAGTGGCGTTTGTTAGGATCTGTGATTGTGCAGTATCGGGATACCTTCCCAAGATCTTAAAGTCACTTCTTTGAAAGAAGGATCTAGGTTATTGCTGCGCTTCAGATCCTTGATTCAATTTTACTAAGGGTTGTTTTGCGCGACGTAGCTCATCTGCAAACCACGGTTCGCAAACTGCCCGATAGCATCTCTCAAAATCTGCTCACGTGGTCTATTTTTTGGGGCTACGTTCTGTCTACTGAATTATGTCGCGCGGAACCGCTCCAAAGACAACGGGAGCAGCATATATAGGCACCAGGCCGGCATATCTGACGAAGGTAATTTCTGGGGTTGCTTCCAGGAGTAAGCAACTCTTACAGTTCTGGTGGCAGGTTCATAATCTCCGGTATATGGTGAGGTGCAGCAGTGCATGTTTGGGGATTTGATGTATACATGCGCATAGGGGTAGACACGGTCAGCTCAAGTGTCCACTTGGAAAGGGCGTGGACAAGCCCATCAGGGTGATCGCATTAGTTTTACTCCTTATATGATACCGTGAAGTCTCGTGAAATCCACTATCGGATTATTGGCGGATATCAGCATGTTCACCCACGATAGGGTTAGTGTTCTGGGTTAACGGAATCACAAATACCGGCGAATGGGATCAAGGACGTCGGGTGGAGTGAATTATACTGTGCCAAGAGAAAGATAATCCTTCTCTAAATTTGCAGGTTACAGATTTCACGAGATCCCACGGAGTAGCGGAGGTATTGTATAGTCTATTGTCATAGTTTATGGTTTATGGAAAATGGGAGAGGTACCCGGCTTTATGACTGCTAAGCACTCGGGAGGTGACAAGAGTGTGTCAGGGTGTATGAATTCCTGAAATGTTTATTCAAGATGGATTTTGGGATGCAGTCCGGTACCGGTCATAATGCATTTCAACTGCTCATTACCGGTATTGTGTAGAGGTGGAGGTGTCCATGGACTCTATCGGGGGGAGCACGGGGGTTCTATACTTGGGCTCGGGTATGTGATCTACTCGTGCCAAGGTTGCAGCTTAGTCACTGCAACCTCCAAAAATTCGCTAGCTCGATTTTTGGCGGCACTCTAAAGAGTGCCTGACAGCTCAATGTAAGTTTGTAGCTCAACGTAAGATTGTGGCTCAACACCAGATTGTGGCTCAATTTTGTGGCTCAACATAGGATTGTGGCTTTACTCAGTTTATAACAAAGATTTTATTATTTATTATAAATTCAATTTTTGCAACCTTGCCTGTCGTTTAATACCAGAAACTATGAGTTTTGATATTTTTCATTTATATACTTTGATAGCATTTCTTTTCTTGACACATGCCTTTATCTCATCAAGTAAAGGCTTATGTTCTGCTTGTTCTTCTCATTTCTTTGCATTCACAGCCCTTTGCAACTGCCTTTGTACCTTTTCTACCTCTAGAGCTTCTTTCTTTTTTGCTATTTGATGAACTTTAGCCACATACAAAACACTACCTTTTTGCAATTGTTTTCGGTTTTGTCCTCTTCGTCTTGCATTTCGTGCCTGCTCAGCAGCCTGAGTATTTGCTAAATGCTCTATTGCTACAGCACCTGCCTGTGCTTGAGCTAATCTACATTGAATAAAGGTTTTCAACTTATATCGGAATATGAGGGACATGCCCAGTGCATCATGTTGGAGTTCATCGACTTGTGCTTTCAAAGTTGGGATTGTAAGTAGCAAGGTGGTTTTAGCATACGAGGATAGAGTTGTTGGCTCTAGTACGGTTGAGGGAGGAACTGCTTTGCGTAATTTGGAAATTACAATATCAGGATTGTATGAAATGAGACTGGTAGCTCGGAAAGCAGACTCAATCGTTGACTGCTTGAAGATTTGTTCTCGGATGGAATGAATTTGGTTCAAGAATTCTGCTTTGTCAAAATCATCACATCCAGTTCGGGTAGCTGCCTTAACCGCTTCAGCATGGTAGTACTTGTATGGTTGAAATACTACAACATCTAATGGTTGTAGAAGCTGGCTAGTATGGGGAGACAGACAGAAAAATATGATCTTTTTGGAATCACAGTAGTCTAAAAACTCTTTGGTGCAATGCGGCCCAAACCCATCTAGGATTAAGGGGAGATGAAGCCCAACTTGTTGTTGGGCTGAAAACCATTCACAATAGGCAATCAATTTCATCGTCAATAAATCATTACTGTAGCCGGTATCTGAGGTTCCTATCAGATAATTATCAGGTATTTTCGTTGTTGTATACTATGGCTCTCGATGAATAGTACCCGGAATAATAATCATTGGAGATAGAACTATTCCAATAGCAGTAATACATTTGCAAACTGTAATGAGCTAGCGATTTGTTAAACTGTCTAAATAGGATTCCCTATTTGGATCACGAGTAATGATCTATTGGCCTTGTCCTATCCCAATGTGAAAGCTGGTTTCATTGAAATTGTACTGATCAGCTACCTGAATATTGTACGTAGTACAAACAGTATGGTATTTGTCAAACCAATCATGAATAGTATTAGGCTAGTGAGCATGCTTGCGATTGGCATCAATTGTGTGCAGTTTGCAAATATAGTATTCTGGATGCTGACTGAGGAATCGTCTAGACCAATAGACACTGACAACAGGTACTTTATCAGAACCTGTATGTGCAATCCTTAACACAGTATTTGCACAACTTGTGACCATTTGTAAACGTGCACTTGTACCAATATTGTCTAAGCGGTCGAGATATTGGCAAACTGTGAACTCTTGATCCTCAGATAGCTTTTGATTAGATCCTTGTCGATCCTGCTTTGATTGTTGCCCATATCAATGTCGCTGAAGTCGTTCCTCAGGAACCTCATACTGACCAGCTGTTGCTGCAAGATTTGGTGTATCTTCTTCAATTGTCTGAAGATAACTTATTGCAGCTTGGATACGAACTTCAATGTCCTTGTAAGGTCCAACTCGCTGGCTGGGTAGTGTCAAGGAGGATTTTGTAGGTGGTATATTGTGTAGACTTGAAGATGTAGAAGGTATTTGATTTTTGAATATTAAAATATTTACCAGTAGTAAGACTGCCTTATATAGCCTTCTAGATTTTTCTGATACCATATAATTTTAAACCCAGTGTGATGTTCTATTCAACTATAAACCTCAATGAAATTTTGATTCTTTGTTGAACTATAATGGCATATATTTAGAGTACTATAGATATTATTAGACCATAGTCTCCTGGGCCATTTAGCTATAAGACTCTATTCAACTTCAATACTCTTCATTTCTTAAATCATAGAACCTATTAGACTCTAATGATACCTTAAGTTTCCTCAATTTGAATGGTAAAATTCTATTGAACTATAATATCTTGTATTTATTAGCCTTATATAAATCTCCATTGAGCTTCAATGGTTTACTGGCATCTTCATTGAGATTGAAAAGTTTTTGGAACTATTGTAATTCAATTTGAGTAACTTAAAAAACTCTATTGAACTAAATTAATTTAAGTTTATTAAGATCTCGCACTAGCATACTTCTCAGCATAGATATTCCATTGAGCTACAAGGTTCCATTGAGCGACAATCCTATGTTGACCCACAAAATTGAGCCACAATCTAGTGTTGAGCCACAATCTTACGTTGAGCTGCAAACTTACATTGAGCTGGCAGGCACTCTTTAGAGTGCCGCCAAAAATCGAGCTAGCGAATTTTTGGGGGTTGCAGCGACTAAGCTGCAACCTTGGCACGAGTAGCGGCGGTATGTTGAAATCAGGAAGTTGGTCTAAAAGTCGGCTGCAATGTCGGTCTGCCGTATTTGAACAAAATTCCCGTTGAGCATGCATCTCATTCCTGACAGAAGCACCTATTGAAGTTGTAGAGGTTCCTGTAAGATCGGACCCCCGTCTGAGCGCCTCTCTTATTAGGTCTGGACTCAACCAATCCTCATCAAGTGTCCCGTTATAGAGGACTAGGGGCGGGTTAATAGGATTGCTATCATTGCAGCATCCATTTATGGCGGGAGAGGAATGCGGGGAGTGCCCCTATTGCGGTTCGGGCAAGCTGCTGTGGGCAATTGCCCTCCTAGAAGGTGGAGGAGATGTGGGTGAGAAGCCCGGTTGCGAAAATTTCCACCCCGGGGAATTAGATTTGCGGAACGCAAGAACTTATCTACCGAATGTGTGTTCGCCCGGGGGGGTACCGGAAATTGCGGAGGGGAGGAGCGGAGGTTTTCCCGGGCACCCACGTGATATGACGATTTAGACTATCAAATTTGGATGCTGGACGAGAGGTTGGGTCTACAGGCCTTGTTGAACACAAATATTATAATATTATGATGCATGAGTAAAGGAACCCTCACCCGTACAAACATTTCCCCTTGAGACCAATTCCGAGTGATATATGAAGATGTACCTGCGGCTCAAATTTTCCGGGACGCCAAGCCACCCACGTTATGCAGACACTTAATTCACAGAGCCCCAAGAAAACCTTTTTTCCACGTCTCTGCTCAACAACTATGCTGGATCCCTCCTTGTCCCGCCTAGCAGTGGTAGGAGTAGTCCTCTTAATCGCCTTCCTCGCCTACACATCCCAATACTTCCTCCTATACCCCCACCTCTCCGAGCCCGAATACGTCCTTTTCAACATCTGCGTAGCCTGCATCTGGATTACGTACGCCCGCAGCATCTTCACTTCTCCAGGTAGTCCTCCTTCGGCGTGGACTCCCACAGACATCGACCTCGACAACGCCGACGCCGAGGACGGCAGCGCTAGGGAGGAAACCCGAAGCCCGGTATCTCGCGGTGCGAAGTGGTGCAGGAAATGCAACGCTTACAAGCCTCCGCGATGCCACCATTGCAAGACTTGTGGTGTCTGTGTGGTTCGTATGGATCATCATTGCCCCTGGACGAATAATTGTGTCGGCTGGAGGAATTTCCCCCACTTTTTGAAGTTTTTGGGATACTCTGCCTTCACTTGCTGTTGGTTGTTCTGTCTGTTGGTGGAAAGGGGGTGGGAGGTTTGGGTTCAGAGGGATTTGCCCAGTGTGTGTTTGTCCTCGCTTCACTTGATTTTACTTGGGAGGTTGAGGGATGGGGGCTAATATGCTTAGTATATGTCACCGCATACGTTCCCGGTATTATGTCTTCTAGCGGTGTTGTTTCTTACAGATCTGCTCCTTGCGTTTTCACTCTCGCTTCTGTTCATCCGAACGTTATGGTCGACCGGGGAAGGATATACGACTATAGAGACGTGGGAACAGGATCGGCACGATGCCCTCGTTCGACAGAATCGTGTTCGTCAGCAGCTATTCCCCTATGATATTGGAATTTGGGATAATCTCTGCTCGGCATTTTGCGGCAGCTCCAACATCTTGGGGTGGTTCTGGCCATTCTCTCGAACAAAAGAGGTTGGGGTAGAAATCAAGGGGAGCGGTGGACTAAAACTCAAGGGTGGATTAGAATGGGAAGTGAATGGCTACGAAATCGTGGGTACTACATGGCCGCCCGTGGATCCAGACAAGGGAGTCTGGATGGGCCCGAATACCCCGATGCCGGTAGCGGTGAAAAACGGCGGGGATAGCGGCGACTGGGCGGAGGGCGTCAGGAGGCGACAGAAAGAAGATATGGAACGGAGAGAAGGAATCAGTGGACCCCAAGATGCTGCAATGACTTCGGCGATGAGTAGTGGCAGTAGTAGAGTAATAGCCCCAAAATGGATGAACGAGGAGGGCGAGACGTTAGCTGATTACGGGGTTGACGATGACGACGAGGATATGCCATTGGCGGAACTGATGAGGAGGAGGGCTGGGGGGGGAGAAGAGCAACACATATTAAATTAATTTCTTTATCATGATTTCTATATTTTTTATTTCTATAATACCAACTGCCGTATAATACCAATGAAGGAAAGAGGAGTTGAAGGAAGAGCTTCTCACAATAGGGAGATTTTGTTAGGTCAGTTTGCCATTGGACTGTACAGTCGTGTCCGTTAAATAATTACACCCCTGCCCGGCAACGGTGCAACGACACCTCTCCNCTCAATGTAAGTTTGTAGCTCAACGTAAGATTGTGGCTCAACACCAGATTGTGGCTCAATTTTGTGGCTCAACATAGGATTGTGGCTTTACTCAGTTTATAACAAAGATTTTATTATTTATTATAAATTCAATTTTTGCAACCTTGCCTGTCGTTTAATACCAGAAACTATGAGTTTTGATATTTTTCATTTATATACTTTGATAGCATTTCTTTTCTTGACACATGCCTTTATCTCATCAAGTAAAGGCTTATGTTCTGCTTGTTCTTCTCATTTCTTTGCATTCACAGCCCTTTGCAACTGCCTTTGTACCTTTTCTACCTCTAGAGCTTCTTTCTTTTTTGCTATTTGATGAACTTTAGCCACATACAAAACACTACCTTTTTGCAATTGTTTTCGGTTTTGTCCTCTTCGTCTTGCATTTCGTGCCTGCTCAGCAGCCTGAGTATTTGCTAAATGCTCTATTGCTACAGCACCTGCCTGTGCTTGAGCTAATCTACATTGAATAAAGGTTTTCAACTTATATCGGAATATGAGGGACATGCCCAGTGCATCATGTTGGAGTTCATCGACTTGTGCTTTCAAAGTTGGGATTGTAAGTAGCAAGGTGGTTTTAGCATACGAGGATAGAGTTGTTGGCTCTAGTACGGTTGAGGGAGGAACTGCTTTGCGTAATTTGGAAATTACAATATCAGGATTGTATGAAATGAGACTGGTAGCTCGGAAAGCAGACTCAATCGTTGACTGCTTGAAGATTTGTTCTCGGATGGAATGAATTTGGTTCAAGAATTCTGCTTTGTCAAAATCATCACATCCAGTTCGGGTAGCTGCCTTAACCGCTTCAGCATGGTAGTACTTGTATGGTTGAAATACTACAACATCTAATGGTTGTAGAAGCTGGCTAGTATGGGGAGACAGACAGAAAAATATGATCTTTTTGGAATCACAGTAGTCTAAAAACTCTTTGGTGCAATGCGGCCCAAACCCATCTAGGATTAAGGGGAGATGAAGCCCAACTTGTTGTTGGGCTGAAAACCATTCACAATAGGCAATCAATTTCATCGTCAATAAATCATTACTGTAGCCGGTATCTGAGGTTCCTATCAGATAATTATCAGGTATTTTCGTTGTTGTATACTATGGCTCTCGATGAATAGTACCCGGAATAATAATCATTGGAGATAGAACTATTCCAATAGCAGTAATACATTTGCAAACTGTAATGAGCTAGCGATTTGTTAAACTGTCTAAATAGGATTCCCTATTTGGATCACGAGTAATGATCTATTGGCCTTGTCCTATCCCAATGTGAAAGCTGGTTTCATTGAAATTGTACTGATCAGCTACCTGAATATTGTACGTAGTACAAACAGTATGGTATTTGTCAAACCAATCATGAATAGTATTAGGCTAGTGAGCATGCTTGCGATTGGCATCAATTGTGTGCAGTTTGCAAATATAGTATTCTGGATGCTGACTGAGGAATCGTCTAGACCAATAGACACTGACAACAGGTACTTTATCAGAACCTGTATGTGCAATCCTTAACACAGTATTTGCACAACTTGTGACCATTTGTAAACGTGCACTTGTACCAATATTGTCTAAGCGGTCGAGATATTGGCAAACTGTGAACTCTTGATCCTCAGATAGCTTTTGATTAGATCCTTGTCGATCCTGCTTTGATTGTTGCCCATATCAATGTCGCTGAAGTCGTTCCTCAGGAACCTCATACTGACCAGCTGTTGCTGCAAGATTTGGTGTATCTTCTTCAATTGTCTGAAGATAACTTATTGCAGCTTGGATACGAACTTCAATGTCCTTGTAAGGTCCAACTCGCTGGCTGGGTAGTGTCAAGGAGGATTTTGTAGGTGGTATATTGTGTAGACTTGAAGATGTAGAAGGTATTTGATTTTTGAATATTAAAATATTTACCAGTAGTAAGACTGCCTTATATAGCCTTCTAGATTTTTCTGATACCATATAATTTTAAACCCAGTGTGATGTTCTATTCAACTATAAACCTCAATGAAATTTTGATTCTTTGTTGAACTATAATGGCATATATTTAGAGTACTATAGATATTATTAGACCATAGTCTCCTGGGCCATTTAGCTATAAGACTCTATTCAACTTCAATACTCTTCATTTCTTAAATCATAGAACCTATTAGACTCTAATGATACCTTAAGTTTCCTCAATTTGAATGGTAAAATTCTATTGAACTATAATATCTTGTATTTATTAGCCTTATATAAATCTCCATTGAGCTTCAATGGTTTACTGGCATCTTCATTGAGATTGAAAAGTTTTTGGAACTATTGTAATTCAATTTGAGTAACTTAAAAAACTCTATTGAACTAAATTAATTTAAGTTTATTAAGATCTCGCACTAGCATACTTCTCAGCATAGATATTCCATTGAGCTACAAGGTTCCATTGAGCGACAATCCTATGTTGACCCACAAAATTGAGCCACAATCTAGTGTTGAGCCACAATCTTACGTTGAGCTGCAAACTTACATTGAGCTGGCAGGCACTCTTTAGAGTGCCGCCAAAAATCGAGCTAGCGAATTTTTGGGGTTGTGGCACTCAAGCCACAACCTTGGTACAAGTAATACTGCAACTACTACTAGCACTACCAGTAGGCCAGGGCTATCAGTCAGATTCACAGGNTGTTGTCCGGGGGTGTAATTATTTAACGGACACGACTGTACTTGTCACCACGGCAACGGCACTAGCCTTTCCTTCTGGGGTTAAGTGCAAAGTGGCTCAACTTTGCACAGCATTACTCGTGCCAAGGTTGCAGCGCTAGGGCGCTGCAACCCCTGAAACTTCGCTGGCGCAGCTTTCGGAGGCACTCATCCTGAGTGCCCGACAGCCCAATGCAATTTCTACTCTAGTGACACGTCACATTCTGGGCACTCACCAATAAAGTTCCTTGATACCTATCTAATGATAGCTTCAAGTCTTTAATTTCAAGGAATCCTACCTTGACTTTAACCTCATTTTAGGAGATGGTTTCATTTTCTTTAATCAACCTTTTACCTTTCTCCATCGACCAGACTTCAGTTACCTTAGTATACAATGGTTAGCAAGAATAGCGGCTCCTTTTTAGTGAGAACAGTGGCGATGCAGTCAGTCATGCTGTCGAGAGCATTGGAGAAGACTTTAACAGTGGAGAAAGAAATCTCGTAGTTATGGCACCACATTTCGGTCCTATCGAACCGACTATGCGTGTCGGAAAGGAGGACGGCAGAGCTCAAAACTCTGTTGTCGACTACGGAGCAGGTGGAAGGCCTGCTTAGGGTAGAGTTAACGGCCGCGGAAGAGGAGGTGGCTAAGGGGAAGAAAAGAGAGGAGATGGCGGAAAAGAGGGCGGAGGTGGCGGAGGAGAAAGTGGCGTCAGCCACAAAAGAGAGGGAAGAGGCTGAGGAAAGGATGGTGGTGGCAGAGGAAAAGGTGGCGGTGGCGGAGGAGAAAGTGGTGTCAGCCACGAAAGAGAGGAGAAAGGCTGAGGAAAGGATGGCGGTGGCTGAGGAAAAATTGGCTGCGAGTATGAGGATAGTGGCAAGGGCTATAAGGGAGAGGAGTTTGGCAACGGAGACCGCGGAAAAGGCGGCGAGTGTGGTCGTGGAAAAAGGGGAACAGATCAAATTGTTGACGGAAAGGATAGGGGCCTTGGAGGAGAAGGCGAGGGGTGCCCGGAAGGAGACAACGGGGATGAAGAGGGTAGTAGAGGACCCGGGAGAAATGGATGGAACGAAAGAGGCAGGGGAAAATTCGGAAGCAGTTGGGAGGGTGGGGGTTCCGGTTCCACCGGGGAAAGTAGTAGTGGTTGAAGAGACCAAGAAGAAGAGGAAGGGGAAGAGGAAATAGGCTTTCGGGCGAATTTGTTTTTGGTTTTCTTTTGTGGAGAAGGGTTGCGAGGCCGGACCACCAGCGGTTGTGTTTTTGAAGTTCTCTGTGTTCGGGCTGAGCTAGATAGGCAGAGCTTTGTATTGGGTTGGCTTGCCTCATGGAACGCAACGCCGTGAGAAGAGTGCCTGGATGGGAATGCTTCTTGGTAGTGTTGTTACCGAATATATTTTATCAAAGTGCCCAACAGCTTAATGTAAGTTTGCAGCTCAACATAAGATTATGGCTCAATGCAATTTTGTGGCTCAATTTTGTGGCTCAACATAGAATTGTGGCTCATTAGAATATGAGAGTTCAATAAAGTATAATGGCTCAATGAACTTGAATTAAGAAAGCTCAATTAACTTGAAGCAATGTAATTCAATAAAGCTTTATAGCTGAACAGGTGTAAACCATTGTAGTTCAATAAAGTGTTATAGCTGAATAGGTAAAAACCATTATAGTTCAAGAGTACTTAAAAATTCTGTAAAAATAAAATATTCTTAACCATTATGGTTCAAAACAGTTTCAGGACTTGATATATCGTCATAGATTTAAATTTCTATATTGCTAGCAACATTTTTAACACTATATAAGATAGTTTTATCCAGTGGTTAGATATTATATTCTTAAATCCAATACCACCTACATCGACATCTGTCATGCCTCTAGTATCCTCTTTCATACTACCTAGCCAGTGGGTAGAGCCTTACAAAGATATCGAAGTTCGCATCCTAGCAGCTTTCACATATCTTCAAACGATTGGAGAAGATTTCCCAAACATAGCTGCTCTCGCCCACCGATACGAAGTTCCCGAACCTCGAGTACGACGCAAATGGCAAGGTTGCCTCTTTAAGTAAGAAAGAGTGGAAGCCAATAAAAAGCTCTCTGATGATCAAGAATTGGCAGTATGTCAACATCTGGACCGATTGGACACTATTAAAACAAGTGCACGCTGGCCGATGGTGACTGGTTGTGCAAATGCAATTTTGCAAAATGCATATACTGGTCCTTCACCAGCCTCTACCGTTAGTGAGCATTGGGCACGCCAATTCCTATCTCGCAATCCCGATTACTTTGTTCGAAAACAATATACGATCGATGGCAACCGCAAGAATGTATATGATCCAGTCAGTATTTGCAATTGGTTTGAGAAATACAAGGCAATTTGTGACAAGTACTCAATCAAGAATGATGATAAGTACCACTTCGACAAAAGCGGATTTCGTATTGGTGTTGGGCGCAATCAGTGGATCGTTACTAGAGAACCAAATTGAGAGGCATACTTGGGAAGTTCTACAAATAGAGAGCTTGTTACTGTCTGTGAAACAATTTGTCGAAATAGAACTGTCCTGACTTCTATAATAATTGTTCCTGATGTCATATACTAAGAGTCATGGTATAGAACAACCAGTCTACCTGATGACTATGTGGTCACTACTTTTGAGACTGGATACAACAATGATGATTTGACAATAAAGTGGCTAGAGCACTTCAACCTCTCTTCATCTCGAGCCCAGATTGGCACCTATCGTCTTCTAGTCCTTGATGGGTTTGGATCCCATTGTACAAAGTAGTTTCTCAACTACTGTAATTTATACAAGATTATTGTGCTCTGCCTTCCACCTCATACTAGTCACCTTTTATAGCTATTAGCTGTTGTAGTTTTTCAACCATATAAACATTATCATGCTGAGGCAGTTGAGGCAGCCACTCGAACAGGATGTGATGACTTTGACAAAGTAGAATTCCTTGACAAGATCGATTCAATCTGGCAGAAAACCTTTAAGTTATCCCCTATTCGATCCGTCTTCTGTGCTTGTAGTTTTATTTAATTCAATCCAGATATTGTACTTGAAAAGCTACGTAAGGCTAGTGTTGCAATCAATCGACCACTAATACCTCTAGTCAAAAATGAGAACACAATTCCTCTTACAATTCCGACATTAAAAAGGCAGGCTAAAGAACTTCAGCATGATGCATTGGACCTGTCACCATGTTTTCAGTGATGGTTGAAGTTAGTCCTGCCAGGTGGTTTAGCACAGGTACAGTCAGGTGTTTTGGCTATTGAGCACCTGGAATATACATGGGCAGCAGAGCAGGCACGAAGTGCAAGAAGTAGGGCCCAAAACTGTCGGCAGATTTAAAAGGGTAGAGTGCTGTATGCTGCTGAAGCAAGACAAATGGTTAAAAGATGAGAGGATTCGGAGGTAGAAAAAGCTGAAAAACAGTTACAGCAGACTAGAAATGCAAAAAAGAGAGCAGAGAGGGCAGAGTGAAAACTATTGCTTGATGGGATGAACACTTGCGTTAAAGCAAGATGCAATATTCTAATATATATAAAAAAAAATTCCCTGTTAATTGTCACTGGTATTGAAAGACAGGCAAGGATATGAAAAATAAATGTATAGTAGTCTTACAGAATTATAAATTCATAATTCTCAATATTGAAAAACGCATCAAAATAAGATAGTGCCACAAATAGATATCAAGCCACAATTCTATGTTGAGCCACAAAATTGAGTCACAAAATTGCATTGAACTACAATCTCACATTGAGCTGCAAACTTACGTTGAGCTGTCGGGCACTCAGGATGAGTGCCTCCGAAAGCTAAGCCAGCGAAGTTTCGGGGGTTGCAGTACCTTAGCACTGCAACCTTGGCACGAGTATAGGTTCAAGAATGGAAGAGTGTCAACCATGTGGCACAGAGAAATGCAACAGTGGCTATACAACATAATTGTCAAGATTGTTAGTGATTGACTATGAAGAAGTGCAAATAATGTAAGATGTAAGATGATATATTAATTTAATACAGTTTGAGAGTCTGAGACTCTGCTATTTATGTCTTCCAATTCTGACTATTGTAAAAATGTTGAACTTTGTTGTAGCGCACTATGTGTTCTACTTAGTATAATTTACTTTACTGTGATTGGCTTAAGCTCTAGATTATATGATTACTCAACTATTTTATGTTGTATTATAATGCTAAGACCTCAAATTTTATACCAAATATTGAGGTTTTCAAACAAGAATACTACTCCCTCTACTTGCTATTACTGAATTAAAAAACCATACCTTTATTCTGCTTTACTTGATCTATGTTTCTACAGTTTTTTTATATTAGTTGGACTACTATTGAGTGGGTTATGTTCTATTGAAAACCACTTTAAATGAGATTAACACTTATGCATTCTTGCACTATAATAGTTCATATTTTGAATGGTTCAAGCTAGCCTTATTGAAATTATTGTTTATTAATAAAAAAGTAGGATTTTTACCTTGTATGATATTTTTCATTTACTTTTATCTATTTATACATATTTGAAAATATTAGTAACTCTGATGCTTGTCTTTAGATATAAAGCTGGCAGTGAGAGTTGAATGCAATATAGTTTAAAACTGTAAGATAGTATTTCCCACTTGTGCTATTGAACTATATGATAATGTAGAAAATAAACCTGTTTATATATACCTATAATCTAATCACATGCGCAACCATCCAACCAAGGAAATATCTATAAGTTATACATGGTTGCATACATGAGTCACACCAACTCATATATATGACTGTATAGGATAAGAAAATTGTACATTTTAACAATATTATGTACCTATAGTAGATGGTGAAGGAGTGGCTCTCCAGAGTATGGCCATTATATCAGATCTAACCACTCTGTTATAGTTTATTTCTATTGAACTTAGCAAAATTACAGGAAAAATCCTGATTGTCATAGATCCTACTTTTCCTAAATTTAGGAATAGTTCAATAGCAAACTGACCTAATAAAATCTCCCTAATGTGGTACTTGTACTATAGGTGAAGAATGTTGGATATACTTTGCTGTAATTTAGTACCAAGTTTTATTTGTTTTGATTAGCCCTTGTACTCAATTAAACTCATTATGCTTTATTTTACAAATACCACATATAAGAATAACTAGCTCTCTTGGTAGACACTTTAGCTATACTGGGTAGTAGAATTGGCTTTCTCTACAACTCTTTTATATGTACTTGAGTACAGTATGATACAAGTCTCTGGTATGAATGGATCAGACACCAGTGGGGTTCTGGGAGCTGAAAGTCCTTTGTCAATAACAGTAAATCATTGCTGTAAATAGTGAAAGTAGTTAGTATAAAAAATATAAAAAAGAGATAAATTTAATTAAAAAGTAAATACTGTTTCTAGCTATTTGTAATATTTCCAACTAGTCAGTGTACTCAGATATAGATAAGAATACTTTTTCTTCAATTTTGAAAGTCTTAGTCCTCTTGTTTATTGTATTAATAGTCCAGGACTTGAGACTTCTATTGTATAGCACACTTGTGAGAGTCTTTTAGGCAATACAGCCATGTAGGTGAGTAGATAAAGTAGTAAAATTATAGATAAGAAGATACAAAGATGGTAGTGTGAAGAGCTCATCCTTCTGGGTATCTGGATTTCTTTGTTTTCTTTTATACTCACTCTTTCTGTAATCTTAACCCTATGACTTATAACCCTGAATTACTCTATGTTCTCATAATATAGTTATGTATACTAGTTGCATCATATGTGTGAAACCTATAACTTACAATCTGAGTTATATGTGAAAGTTATAATATTAGCTGAAGGTTGTTTCTATTATGAGTACAGCAAGTAGTGAGAAACTGTACCAGATAAGGACAATTGGGAAACTCTAACTTCTAAAAGTTATGTGAACAATGTCCTTGTCCTAGTGATCCAGTCATTTTAAGAGAAAGTAAGGGAGTATGGTACTCATCCTCTCTGGCTTATAGAGAATAGAGCTTCTGCTCACTAAGCATATTATACCCAATGTATCTAAGAGCAATACAGCATTTCTCAACTCAACTGTCCTCCTGTTTCCCTGATCTGAACCTGATTAAAATGTTTGGTTCATCTTAAAAGATAAATTAAACAAGCAGCATTCCTGGCCACAGGGATTGAAAGGAATAGGACAGGCAATATGGAAGGAATGGGTTATGATTTCAGAAGTTCATCTTTTAACTTTTGTTGATTCAATGCCTGAAAGAACACAGGCCATTATTACTGCTTCTGGAGGCCATACTTGCTGGTGAACTTGTAGGGGTTAGTTTTTTATAATTTTTAATATATATTTACCTTAATGCTTTCACATATCTAAGTTGTGCAAAGAATATCCACCTTTTCCCCCTTTTGCGTTAACTACTTTCACTAGTTACAGGGATGATTTAGTGTCCTTGGCAAAGGACTTTCAGCTCCCGAAACCCCCCTGGTGTCCGGTCCGTTCATGCCAGGGACTTGTACTATGATCGGCGGGCCGGGGTCGCCACACCGAGATCAATACTACGGCACCGGCGGTGAAGCATTGGACACCTGCTGGACTGAACTGTATCCCCCCCCCCAAAAAGAAAGAGAAAAAGAGGAAGAAAAAGCAACATATTTCTCCGCTCTAAGCCTCCAGCGGTCTTCGGACCGACATTTTTTGCTTATACTTGAGTAATCTTTGCCCCCTAACTTGCCCAGTTGGGGTCAAGGACGGGACGTGCTATGCGGGGCACGTATCCCTATGATTTTAATGAGTATTCCATCGGTGCTGTACTATACTGAAGTTTGCGCCCTGATCAGGGAAATCGGTGAGGGATGGGGGATTCGCCATGGGTATCGTTGTGAGGCGGGCTTGTTGCGTTCCTTTTTGTTGGATTAGGAGGTACTGTACTACGGACCTTTTTTTCTTCGTCTTTTTTTTTTTTACCCTCCGGAGTGCTATAATTTGTCGGGGCTTTATATCTGAGGTTCGTTGCGCTTGAATGAACTACGAGTACTGTACTGTACTGATAGTGCGTTATTGCTGAGATACCCTACTGTAATTTGCTGTACAAAGGCATACTACAGGAAGAGAGCACAGAAAATACTCGTAGGGTGGAGCCATCGGCCGTCGGATCTAGTCTGGACTGTTTGCTGGGGCCTGTCAGTGCCGTATCGGTGCTGGTATCATAGTGTCGCTGCGGCTACATCTGGGTCCACGCCAAGCATACCGCAGTCTGCTCTACCCGGTAACTTATCATACAATTTAATTAAACCCAATAAAGTACTTATTGGCTATCACCGGAGCTGCAGTAGGGAGACCAGATTAACTCGCTGGTACCCCCGGCGACCAACCCGCGATCGGCAATCCCCCCATCCTTCCCAGACATCACCTTGCAGTGACTATGATATAAGACTACTCTCTCCATGTCGCCAGCAGTTGGCGAGCCCCGGCGTAGCAGCGGCAGCAGCAACAGAAAAGATGTTCCCCTCCACCGTCCTCTTTACTTTGATATCAGGAAGCCTTGCCATGGGCCCTGGTATTAACGCCAATACTAACTTGACCGAATTGCTAACTAATAGCTTGTTTACGAAATGGCGTCCGACATACCATTTCACTGCTCCGCGAGGGTGGCTGAATGTATTTCCCCTGTTTGGCAGCAATTGTGCGAGATGGTTGCTGACATCGCTCTCTATAGGACCCTTGCGGAGCGATGTATGATCCTACAAGTGACATTTACCACCTTATGTACCAGGCAATCCTCCACCTTTCACTTGTAATTAAACGCTACTGACAACTGAGCGTAGTGGAACCCTAACGACGTCCAATGGGGCAACATCTCCTGGGGCCATGCGGTCTCCCGCGACCTGGTGGACTGGGTCGATGCGGGCGGCTGGAGAGGCGATGACGCCGCCTCCCTGGTAACTGGGCCGGGCGTCTATGATTCCAAAGGAATATTCTCGGGCACTGGGTACGCCGCCAATCTCCAAGGCGAGGTCGACGGCACCCTCGTGCTCTTCTACACCAGCGTGAGCGCTCTACCAACAGCCTGGAATATCCCGTACATCCCGAATACAGAATCGCAGTCATTCGCGCTCTCCCACGATGGCGGGAAGACATGGAAGAAGTACCCTGGTAACCCGATTATGGTTGATCCCCCGGAAGGGTGGAACATGACCGGCTGGCGTGATCCTTTCTACCTCCCCTGGCCAGAAATGGATGCTCTATTGGATAAGACTGAACCGCATTGGTATATGGTTTTAGGGAGTGGAATTCGTGGTGTTGGGCCTAGGATTCCGTTCTATTCTGCGCCGGCAAGGAATCTTACTCAGTGGACTTTCTTGGGCGCACTTTGGGAGCCGAAGAATAATCAGAGTTTTGGGGATGTGCTAGAGACCGGATCTTATGGGTTTAACTTTGAGGTTTCTGGGTTTTTCTCGTTGGTGGGTTATATCTTCCGTCCTCACGCGCGCCTCTAGAGTGCTCACGGAGATTGGCGGTATAGAAGGATCAAGAGGGAAATGACCATTTCTTCACCACCATGGGAGCGGAGGGCGGCGGTGTCCCCGGACATGGTCGTTGGTCGTTGTGGGCTGAAGGAGAGATGAGCCGTCGTGCTAATGGCTCCGCTCAGTTCGACCCAGTCGCTGTTGGGGCTGCTGATTGGGGTAATGTATGCTTACCTTAACCACATCCCCACAGTAACAAGAAACAGCTAACGCAAAAAAACAGCTCTATGCCATCACAAGCTTTAACGACACCAAGGGGCACCGCCGTGTGGCTTGGGGCTGGAGTCAGGAGGGTATGAATCTTCCACCCTCCCCTAACCCCCCAATCCCCGTAACAAACTAACAAAATACTCCCAGACATGAACGACTATGGCGTGAGAGCCCAAGGCTTCCAGGGCGCCATGGGCTTGCCCCGAGAACTCTTCGTCCACAAGACCCACAACGTATTAGCAGACAATAAGACCGCCATCACGCCAACAAACGCAAAGTACTCCAAGCGAGGTCCAGACGGAACCTACACAGTAACAGGTCTGGGTATAAGGCCTCTCCCAGATGTGGTTGAGAGCCTGCGCCGAAGAGCACAAATGCACCAGATCGAGGACAAGAGGTACACATCCTCGCAGAAACTGGATGGCATTTCCTCCGACCATTTCGAATTATCGGCCACGATTCGCGGGACGGATGGCCCAGTTGGATTTACGGTTCGCGCCTCGCCAGGGGGTGAGGAGGTTACTACCATCACGTTCAATCCCGTGAAAAAACTCATCGCCGTCGACAGGACAAAGTCCTCACTCATCAAGCAATTCAGCAACGTTACAGCGAGCGGGGACTACAAGCCTTACACAATATCCCGTCGCGATAGTGGCCATGGAGGCAAAGGCTGCAGCATGGGAGTAGAAGTTGAGGATATAGAAATGGACATTTTTGTCGATGGAAGTCTTGTAGAGGTATTCGTTGGTGGTAGGTTTGCGCTCACGACTAGGATTTATCCGGCCCGTGATGATGCGCTTGGTGTTGGGGTTTATGTCGACAAGGGAGTTGAAGCTGAAGTTGTAGATCTGAAGATTTGGAGTGGGTTTGGGGGTGTCTGGCCAGAGAGGCCGGTGGATACCTCGAATGCTACTTCTGCTGCCTGAGTGATGGGAGGGGGTAGCTTGGGTTGTATTACAATTTGTTTGATTGTTTTGTCGCACCCCCCCCCCCCTTCCGGTAGGGGTGTGCAATGTACCATACCGTATAGATGTATGCATGAATGAATCAAGGAATAGATAATATGGTAATCATATGTAACCACTCGTCTTTGCAAATCAGGGTGGTTTCTGTGGGGGGGTTTTAGTGGATGGATCAGATTGTGAGATTATTTTTTCAAGAGAAGGCTAAAGGGAAGGAATGACAGAATACAAACAGTCACGGCAAGCACTCATGTCAATAAGGTGGTAAGTTAAGCTGGCATGAATATACCTACCACCCCAATTTCATCCCCACACCAACCGCACAGCGCCGCATAATCAATTGCCAACCCTCCAAGAGGACATATTCAGAACGGGGCGATAGCACCTGATACGAACCGGGAACTCTAGTACTGGTTGTAGTCCAATAGTTATAGAGCCCAATCCCATGATACCGCGCAAAAACCGTGAGGGGTATACCGTGCTTACTCAGGCTTGTCAGCCCGTATGATACTCACTGATGATTGCACTAAGTAGCCTATGATATAAGGGTTTGGTTTGGGCTCACGAAACTAGATCATGGCTGGCGCCTCTGCATGCCACTCATTAGTACTCATTCGAAGGTCCTGGCGCTATAAACCGCGATATTGCCTATTGAAACCGCAAGTGTGAAGGAACCAATATTTAAATTTAAGTATGATACCAGACTTTAAATTCCTCGCAATCTAATTTAAAAGACAACCAACATTCACGACGCCCCCCGATCCCCCAAGGAGAGATCG
>PYWC01000111.1:102510-123506 GCA_003182015.1 Tuber magnatum
GCTACCAGCATATCGTAGATAGCTGAAGCGGCTCCAACAAGAACTTCTCACCGCCGCACCATTAACCTTAAAGCCCCAAATAATCCACTACTCTCCCCAGAACCCTGCAAGCGAGTGACAAAAAACATCCCAGGACGATTGCCGGCTATTGTGAGCGAACACATACACTGCACCCGCACACCTCCCCGATGACCTCCGGCGGGCAGTCCCCTACCACCCACAATCCAGTCAGGGGAGTAGCTGGTGGGGTTGCTGGTAGCGCCCACACATTGTAACTTTATTTCCCCTGTTTCCGTATCTGGACAAGGTCGGTGGCTAGTATTGGAGTGTGCCCTGCATTCCATGCACAGCAATTTGATGCCTGTTCATGGTATGTGGTTGTTTTCCTTCATGCGATCGGAGGTGAGATTTATAGTATTATATGGTTCCTGAACTGGTGGTTGGTATCACAGCTAGAGCGTGAATGTTGCATAGTTTGGTTATCTTGCTCCTAGCCATTGGGATCAAGACCGAGACGCCTGAAGATATCATAGCAGGATTTACGCCTCACCGGGAATTACCAGGTCTCGTTACCCCACAGGGCCTCTTTTTCCCACTAGTCCCAAAGAGCCCAGGGAATGAACCAAACGGCGGTGGATAACTTAAGCCCTGTTCAGCACGTATGATGCCAATATAAAAATATCATTGCATTTCATGAACTCCACGAAAACAACTTACAACCCCGGACAAAAAATACGGTGCATCTCCAGAAACAAAGCCAGTGCTAGTGCCATTATTTTTGTCCCACTACCCGGTATTCCTTAATAAGCGGTCAAAAAGGGCAGGGCATCCCAAGCACATCTTAAAAAGGATTTTGCAAAAAAATGATTTTACAAAAAATAAAAAAAAGTTAAAATAAATATTGTAGTCTCTGTGGTGTGTGCTTAACACTTCGTTGTTTTAATATACTATGAAAAATAAGCATTAAAGGTGGAAGTATAATACCATGGCGCCTATGCCGTACAGAACCAAACCCAAGTTAACCTCTGAGAATATTTGTATCTAAGTCACTTGCACTTGTGATAGTGGAGTAGACCTGGTGAACAAGATATATATTTAAGACTCATAGATTAATCCAAGCTTGCATGCTCTTCTAACTGAAAGGAAAAATACACCCCTATTTATACCCTTCTATGGTTACGTGAACACTAACTCATACCAAGGAAATCTATAGAACCTGCTAGAATCTTCTAGCATAACAATGGGTCATGTGACTATGTCATATGACTGACACAGTCACACCACCATACAGGAATGGTATACCGTAATTTTAAACACTTCCTCTACAGTTCCATTCCCAGCCTATTAGAAAACCCTTCAAACATTATCTTAACTAATCCCTTTGTACATATATCTGCCAAATTGTCCTCCGTTCCAACAGCAATCACATCTAACTTCCCCGCTTCCCGTAACTCTCTAGTGTAGTGGTGTTGAATATCGATATGTTGCGTTTGGTTGGAAACGTCTGCATTTTCAGTAAGTGTAATAGCTGCTGTGTTGTCACAATGTAGGATCAGTACAGTCTCAATTCCCATATGCAGCATTTCTCAGTTTAGCCAGATGCTTTGTCGAGCAGCGAATGCGAGTGCGATGTATTCAGCTTCTGTTGTAGATGTTGCTAGGATTTTTTGTTTCTTCAATCGCCATATCATGGTACTTCAGTCGACTTGTACAATCAGACCGGTAAACGATTTTCTGTCTTCGAGATTTGAGGTGAATAAAGCATCAGTAAAGATCTTCAATGGCTGTTCCTTGTTGTCTCGGTTGTATTGTAATCCCTTGGTCTTGGTTCCTTTTAGATACCTTAGTACTCTTTTGACGGCAGTAAGATATGTGGTGGTAGGCTTTGAGGAGAATTGGCTGAGGAAAGCAGTGGCATGTGCGATGTCTGGTCTTGTACCGACAGTGGCGTACATCAGTGATCCAATGATAGACTGGTATTGTCATTGGTCACATAGTTGATCATCGTCTTTTGCTTTCATAAGTGTAGTGTAGACTTCAATAGTAGTGGCAACTGGTTTGGCTTCGCTTAGGTCAAATCGTTCGAGAATCCCCGTGATATACCGTTCCTGGTAGATTGTGAGATTGTTTTTCGAGATTTCAATCTTCATGCCTAACAGTAGTGATACCTGTCCAGAGTCCGTACATTGAAAATGGGATTGTATTTTGTCAATACACGTATCGACTAGTGAGGGTTTTCCAGCTATTAGAATATCGTTAATGTAAGGACAACAAAAGAGGTTTTTTGCGATGATAATGCATGGGTTGAAGTCGGCAACCTTAAGGTTCATGATTTTGAGTGTTTCGGTTAGTTGTTGGTACCATGCTCTTGGGGATTGCTTGAGTCTGTATATGGCTTTCTTAAGCTTCCAGACCTTGCCTGGTTCACGATACCCTTCTGGGAGCTCCAGGTAGGTTTCCATGTCTATGTTGCCTTATAGCAAGACGCTCTTAATATCGTTTACTCAGAACTTGTAACCACGTTTGACAGCTACTGCCAGCAGGAGTCTTAGAGATTCTAACTGAGAAACCGGGGTATAAACCTGTTTATAGTCTTCACCTGGAGCTTGGTTGCAACCTTTTGCGTAGTATCATGCTTTCCAATATTCGATAGTGCCATCCTTTTTGACTTTGGCCTTATAAATATATTATTCTGTTAATACCTTCTTTCCACTTGGTTTTTCCACTTCCACTCCTACTTCTCGTTTTCTCAGTACCTTTATCTCTTCATCTATAGACTTCTGCCATTCTGTAATAGGGGCAGGCCTAGGAAGGTGGATCCCAAGGTTGCGACCATACCGAACAACTTCAAACTTAGCGCCAAAAGTTCACAAAAATGTAAAAGTAAGGTAAACGGTAAAAGTTAATATCGTTAAGCCTGACGCTTGACTCAATTAAGGTCTCGAGAGGATTGATCGTGGGAGTAGGAGAGTTCTCGTATAGACTTTCAGGTAGTTTTATCTTATGCCAGAAACTGCCCCATCTGTAAGGTGTTTGGGCCAGGCCCTAGTCACGTATCGATACGATAGGAGCAGATGGCTTTGTGATTAACACGAAGCGAGCGCTGCTGGCTGAAGGAGGCTTCGAATGGGGTGTAATAGGAGATCAAAGAAGTAACTGTTCAACCAAGTATATTTAAGAATACTGTCTGTCGAAGTCTGCTGTTTCCATCGTGGAAATCAGTGGTCTTTAAATACAGCATATCGCTTATCTCCTGTATGAGCAATAGTGCAAAACAATGTGTGTATCAACCGATAGCACACGAAACAATACAAGTATCAAGCAATACTGTGAAACCAAACATAAAACAACCTAGTACCCGTACTGGTTATACTCCCAAAATAAAATAACAATTTCACCAACATAAAGAACTTAATAAAATTCTAGTAGCCGGTAATTCTGCTATTCTCCTGAAAGTCCGCTTAGGACCGATCCTCATTGTCATCGCTATCCTGCAACAATCTTATGTCATTCTGCAACATCCATTCCGCACCTTCCAACCATCTTTCCAAACCCTCCCCACATGGGGCTCCGCGCACAAAGCAACCTGACTCCCAGTAGTGTGGCAGGTCCACAAAGTTCTGTACTATTTGGTCCTCCCATTCCTCCGTCTCGATATGGATCCATCCGCAGTCTTCGCAGTGATCGATGTAAAATATCTTCCAGTATGTGTCTTCTGGAATTATTTCTCAGTAAAGTAGGTACCCCAAAATGAGGTCTCGTCCCTTTATGCTGACTTATTCGTAGGTCGACATTTGGTTTCTTTCGCGTAAGGATAAGTTTTCTTAACTGGTAAAGGTTTGGAGGTGTGGTGGTTTGGTCTGTTTTCTTCAGCGTGTTAGGGGGATGACGGATGGTATTTATGTTCCAGTGGTGACCTCACTTAGGTGTTGGCCTCGCTTAGGTGTTGGCCTTGCTAATATCTTCAGGGGAAGGGGGGTGCAGCTTAATTTTAGTTTCTTCCATCTCTATGCAGCCATCACATTTCTCTGTGCTCAGGTAGCACCCGCTACCGAAGTGAAAAACATCTGACACTGATTCTCCCCACATTCGTCCCGTCGATTCTGTTGTTATTTCTAAGCATTTGTTGCAGATGTGTATGAATAGTCAGTGTGTAAGTAATCGTCTAGGGACAATATCGCGGTTCACCAACAGTCCCATATGCTGATGGCGCAGTCTCCAAGGCNTCCCCACTCCTCTCCACCACCGCTCCGGGGTTCGGAAACTCCAGCACGGCACTATCAGCGGTAGTGCACTGCTCCCCAATATTCGCCACAAAAATCTTCGGAAACGAATTCCCCATCCCGCTCCCGCCATTGGTGATAGTGACGGCCGCACACCCCATATACATCTCTCGATTACCGAACTTATTATACCACGTCCAGGCAAATATCGCGGCACCACTGGCAGCATCGCGCGGGATAGGGAAGGAGTACTCGCGGTTGGTGTCAGCGGATGGGCAGTTTCCTATGAATGACTTCATAACCTTGAAGGTCTCGCCATTGTCGTATGAGATGGAGGCCTGACAGCTACCGCCGCCGTGGGGTGCGCCACCGGAGACGCTGTCTCGATATATCAGTACTCGCCCGGTGCCTGTGCGAATATCCTACCTGAAGGTCTGGGTACTCCCGGCTGCCCACGTCGCAACGCTTTTCCCGGCTCCGCGCTCGGGGTCCCTGTGATAGCCTTTGCATGGAAATTGCGCCTTGGATATTGGAGCGTTCAGGTCAACGTCGGGTTTTGTGGACAGCTTGTTTCCTGTGAAATCGAAGCTGGGTGGGTTCTTCAGTAGCATGTGTGCATTCGCGAATGAGATGCCGAAGGAGAGGGTTGCGGCTTTGATTAGGAGCATTTTGATATTGTGTTGAGATCAACTCAGAATATCAGTTTGGTTAACGGAAGGAAGGAAGGACCAGTAAGGTGGTAATGAACGTGGTTTAAAGAGTGCGTCGTGGAGGGGCTGGTTGGCTGTGATGTTTGCAGATTGAGGGGGAATTGGGGAGCGGGGAGAGGGGAGTTTATGTTCCTGATGGGTGAAGTGAGGAGGGGGAGGTGTTGGATTGTTGTTGGCGCTGGCATTCTGGGTCCTTTGTTTCCCTTGGGAGACTTGGTAGTGCAGTTTCAATTCATTAGAAGGCATTCATCATGATAACGCTTTCTCCCCCCCCGCTACCAGCATATCGTAGATAGCTGAAGCGGCTCCAACAAGAACTTCTCACCGCCGCACCATTAACCTTAAAGCCCCAAATAATCCACTACTCTCCCCAGAACCCTGCAAGCGAGTGACAAAAAACATCCCAGGACGATTGCCGGCTATTGTGAGCGAACACATACACTGCACCCGCACACCTCCCCGATGACCTCCGGCGGGCAGTCCCCTACCACCCACAATCCAGTCAGGGGAGTAGCTGGTGGGGTTGCTGGTAGCGCCCACACATTGTAACTTTATTTCCCCTGTTTCCGTATCTGGACAAGGTCGGTGGCTAGTATTGGAGTGTGCCCTGCATTCCATGCACAGCAATTTGATGCCTGTTCATGGTATGTGGTTGTTTTCCTTCATGCGATCGGAGGTGAGATTTATAGTATTATATGGTTCCTGAACTGGTGGTTGGTATCACAGCTAGAGCGTGAATGTTGCATAGTTTGGTTATCTTGCTCCTAGCCATTGGGATCAAGACCGAGACGCCTGAAGATATCATAGCAGGATTTACGCCTCACCGGGAATTACCAGGTCTCGTTACCCCACAGGGCCTCTTTTTCCCACTAGTCCCAAAGAGCCCAGGGAATGAACCAAACGGCGGTGGATAACTTAAGCCCTGTTCAGCACGTATGATGCCAATATAAAAATATCATTGCATTTCATGAACTCCACGAAAACAACTTACAACCCCGGACAAAAAATACGGTGCATCTCCAGAAACAAAGCCAGTGCTAGTGCCATTATTTTTGTCCCACTACCCGGTATTCCTTAATAAGCGGTCAAAAAGGGCAGGGCATCCCAAGCACATCTTAAAAAGGATTTTGCAAAAAAATGATTTTACAAAAAATAAAAAAAAGTTAAAATAAATATTGTAGTCTCTGTGGTGTGTGCTTAACACTTCGTTGTTTTAATATACTATGAAAAATAAGCATTAAAGGTGGAAGTATAATACCATGGCGCCTATGCCGTACAGAACCAAACCCAAGTTAACCTCTGAGAATATTTGTATCTAAGTCACTTGCACTTGTGATAGTGGAGTAGACCTGGTGAACAAGATATATATTTAAGACTCATAGATTAATCCAAGCTTGCATGCTCTTCTAACTGAAAGGAAAAATACACCCCTATTTATACCCTTCTATGGTTACGTGAACACTAACTCATACCAAGGAAATCTATAGAACCTGCTAGAATCTTCTAGCATAACAATGGGTCATGTGACTATGTCATATGACTGACACAGTCACACCACCATACAGGAATGGTATACCGTAATTTTAAACACTTCCTCTACAGTTCCATTCCCAGCCTATTAGAAAACCCTTCAAACATTATCTTAACTAATCCCTTTGTACATATATCTGCCAAATTGTCCTCCGTTCCAACAGCAATCACATCTAACTTCCCCGCTTCCCGTAACTCTCTAGTGTAGTGGTGTTGAATATCGATATGTTGCGTTTGGTTGGAAACGTCTGCATTTTCAGTAAGTGTAATAGCTGCTGTGTTGTCACAATGTAGGATCAGTACAGTCTCAATTCCCATATGCAGCATTTCTCAGTTTAGCCAGATGCTTTGTCGAGCAGCGAATGCGAGTGCGATGTATTCAGCTTCTGTTGTAGATGTTGCTAGGATTTTTTGTTTCTTCAATCGCCATATCATGGTACTTCAGTCGACTTGTACAATCAGACCGGTAAACGATTTTCTGTCTTCGAGATTTGAGGTGAATAAAGCATCAGTAAAGATCTTCAATGGCTGTTCCTTGTTGTCTCGGTTGTATTGTAATCCCTTGGTCTTGGTTCCTTTTAGATACCTTAGTACTCTTTTGACGGCAGTAAGATATGTGGTGGTAGGCTTTGAGGAGAATTGGCTGAGGAAAGCAGTGGCATGTGCGATGTCTGGTCTTGTACCGACAGTGGCGTACATCAGTGATCCAATGATAGACTGGTATTGTCATTGGTCACATAGTTGATCATCGTCTTTTGCTTTCATAAGTGTAGTGTAGACTTCAATAGTAGTGGCAACTGGTTTGGCTTCGCTTAGGTCAAATCGTTCGAGAATCCCCGTGATATACCGTTCCTGGTAGATTGTGAGATTGTTTTTCGAGATTTCAATCTTCATGCCTAACAGTAGTGATACCTGTCCAGAGTCCGTACATTGAAAATGGGATTGTATTTTGTCAATACACGTATCGACTAGTGAGGGTTTTCCAGCTATTAGAATATCGTTAATGTAAGGACAACAAAAGAGGTTTTTTGCGATGATAATGCATGGGTTGAAGTCGGCAACCTTAAGGTTCATGATTTTGAGTGTTTCGGTTAGTTGTTGGTACCATGCTCTTGGGGATTGCTTGAGTCTGTATATGGCTTTCTTAAGCTTCCAGACCTTGCCTGGTTCACGATACCCTTCTGGGAGCTCCAGGTAGGTTTCCATGTCTATGTTGCCTTATAGCAAGACGCTCTTAATATCGTTTACTCAGAACTTGTAACCACGTTTGACAGCTACTGCCAGCAGGAGTCTTAGAGATTCTAACTGAGAAACCGGGGTATAAACCTGTTTATAGTCTTCACCTGGAGCTTGGTTGCAACCTTTTGCGTAGTATCATGCTTTCCAATATTCGATAGTGCCATCCTTTTTGACTTTGGCCTTATAAATATATTATTCTGTTAATACCTTCTTTCCACTTGGTTTTTCCACTTCCACTCCTACTTCTCGTTTTCTCAGTACCTTTATCTCTTCATCTATAGACTTCTGCCATTCTGTAATAGGGGCAGGCCTAGGAAGGTGGATCCCAAGGTTGCGACCATACCGAACAACTTCAAACTTAGCGCCAAAAGTTCACAAAAATGTAAAAGTAAGGTAAACGGTAAAAGTTAATATCGTTAAGCCTGACGCTTGACTCAATTAAGGTCTCGAGAGGATTGATCGTGGGAGTAGGAGAGTTCTCGTATAGACTTTCAGGTAGTTTTATCTTATGCCAGAAACTGCCCCATCTGTAAGGTGTTTGGGCCAGGCCCTAGTCACGTATCGATACGATAGGAGCAGATGGCTTTGTGATTAACACGAAGCGAGCGCTGCTGGCTGAAGGAGGCTTCGAATGGGGTGTAATAGGAGATCAAAGAAGTAACTGTTCAACCAAGTATATTTAAGAATACTGTCTGTCGAAGTCTGCTGTTTCCATCGTGGAAATCAGTGGTCTTTAAATACAGCATATCGCTTATCTCCTGTATGAGCAATAGTGCAAAACAATGTGTGTATCAACCGATAGCACACGAAACAATACAAGTATCAAGCAATACTGTGAAACCAAACATAAAACAACCTAGTACCCGTACTGGTTATACTCCCAAAATAAAATAACAATTTCACCAACATAAAGAACTTAATAAAATTCTAGTAGCCGGTAATTCTGCTATTCTCCTGAAAGTCCGCTTAGGACCGATCCTCATTGTCATCGCTATCCTGCAACAATCTTATGTCATTCTGCAACATCCATTCCGCACCTTCCAACCATCTTTCCAAACCCTCCCCACATGGGGCTCCGCGCACAAAGCAACCTGACTCCCAGTAGTGTGGCAGGTCCACAAAGTTCTGTACTATTTGGTCCTCCCATTCCTCCGTCTCGATATGGATCCATCCGCAGTCTTCGCAGTGATCGATGTAAAATATCTTCCAGTATGTGTCTTCTGGAATTATTTCTCCGTAAAGTAGGTACCCCAAAATGAGGTCTCGTCCCTTTATGCTGACTTATTCGTAGGTCGACATTTGGTTTCTTTCGCGTAAGGATAAGTTTTCTTAACTGGTAAAGGTTTGGAGGTGTGGTGGTTTGGTCTGTTTTCTTCAGCGTGTTAGGGGGATGACGGATGGTATTTATGTTCCAGTGGTGACCTCACTTAGGTGTTGGCCTCGCTTAGGTGTTGGCCTTGCTAATATCTTCAGGGGAAGGGGGGTGCAGCTTAATTTTAGTTTCTTCCATCTCTATGCAGCCATCACATTTCTCTGTGCTCAGGTAGCACCCGCTACCGAAGTGAAAAACATCTGACACTGATTCTCCCCACATTCGTCCCGTCGATTCTGTTGTTATTTCTAAGCATTTGTTGCAGATGTGTATGAATAGTCAGTGTGTAAGTAATCGTCTAGGGACAATATCGCGGTTCACCAACAGTCCCATATGCTGATGGCGCAGTCTCCAAGGCACTTGCTCATAGTTTGACATCGTAAGGCTGTTGGATGGTGTGTTTTCCCCTTTCGCTATTGCCAGTACTCCACCTCGGCCAGCCGGGCTAGCTATACTGCTTCATCTTCCATTATGTGATTTTCATCTTCGCTGCTTTCGAAATCGCTCTCGAAGTGGGCTGACCAAAATCCGTCCTTCATCCCTTGGTCTGTGTCTGGGCGCAGGTGTTGGATTTCTGGTAGGGTTGGGCTCCACGCCACCATCACATGGTTTATCGTAGGGGGTAACTTGTCCTCCAGTTTGTTGTCTTCCCACCATTGATTTACCAATTCTATCGCATTTTCCCATCCATCAAGGGGTTCCCAGCTATTCTCTGTTTCCGGGTACCCCACCCATTTCACTAGGAATTGGTCGTGATCATACCGTCTTCTGTGGTCTCGTATGGTTTCCACTTCCCATTCCGGTTTCTCGTTAACCACGATCAGGGGTGGTTTTGCATGGCTCCTGGCAGGGAAGGAGATATCACTGTTAGGGCGGTATTTTTTCATGGTGGATGTATGGAATGTCGCTTCTCGGTTTCTGTACATTCTGCCATCCATTTCTATCATGTAATTTTGTGTATGTTTATCATATCCTATTATCTTGAATGGTCCACGCCAGCGCGCTTGCAATTTCTTGCTGCGTCCCGACTCTGTTGCGAATAAACTTCCGTATACCAGTAACAGGTTATACTTTCCTATCGCTGTATGCTGTCTGCGTCGTTTTGCTGCCGTTCTCGTGCTTCTAAATCGTGCCATCTTAATCGCATTGAATGCCGCATTCCGGATTCCTTGGTGCCTGTTTAACAATTCGGTGGCTACCGGTGCTGCGGAGTTCTTGAAGTTCGCTAGGGGAAGTAGCGGGTAATTGTTTCCAAGAATAGCTTTATATGGGGACATGCCGAGGGTTTCTGACCATCCCACATTTAGATATGCTGCTGTCTCCGGTATGGCATCAAACTAGTTGTTCTGTCTGGCGTTCACTAGGTTTTGGAGAGCTGTCTTCAATTCTCGAATTTTTCTTTCGACCTGCCCATTTGTATCTTGATGGCCTGGTGCTGCCTTGATATGCTCAATGCCTAACGATCGACATTGTTGTCTCCACACATGTGACTCAAACCTTGGGTCCGCATCACTTACTAGGGATGTTGGGTAGCCATGAGGTGTAAATATTTTGTTGTGTAGAAGTTCCCAGGTTGTTATTGCAGTTACTTGCTTCGTTGTAGGTATAAGCCACGTGAATCCTGAAAACCTATCCATCGTAACTAGGATCGTGTCGTATCCCCATGAATTGTGGAAGGGTCCCGCAAAGTCAATGGCTATTGGTTCTAAGATTTCCGACGGCAGGGCAATTGTCTGAGCCTTTCCTTCTGGCAATTTTGTAGGCTCCTTATTCACTTGGCATGTGTGGCACTGGTTTACATATGCTCTAAAGTCTTTCCGCATTTGAGGCCAAAATAGGTACTCCGCTGCGTACCTTAGGTTTCGTTCAGCACGGTGGTGGTCTTTGTTGAGAATTTCGCGAATGACATATTCTCTTAACGTCATATTTCGGTATGCAGGGCCTTTTGGAACATACAGGCAGTCTTCCCCATATCTGGTTCTTGCGTATAGCATTCCGTTTGCAACCTTGTAAGAGGACAAGTCTCCTGTGGAGTTCATGTTCTCATTTACCTTCTTCCAAATTGGTTCTTTCCGGTATGCTGCTACCATGTATGCTCAGAACGTTCCGCTCATTTCATTGACTGTTGGTAAAGTGTCGCGTTTGTCTTCTATCTCGTTTCCTCTGTTTGTCTCAGGTAGGTCTTCCTCCTCGTTGTCCTCCAAGACATCATATAGCCTACACCGATATTCTGTCATCGTCGAGGGCATTACTGAGACTATTGTCTCATTGGCAAGGCTTTCTAGCCGTTCTGCTTATCTAATTGGTGCTGGGCTATCAGGTCCTAGCATTCAGAATGCCGCTATAGTCTCAGTCATAAGGTTCTCTATTGGTTCTGGCTCCGGTATTTGGAACACCGGGGCTCCCGGGTTTGGCAGTGCCGGAATTGCATAAGACCTGGGCGTCGGCTGGGCAAGGGTGGATGGCCCTTCTCCAGCACTAATTGGTCTTCCACCAGTGGTTTGTTGCCATTCCCAGTCATTGATTTCGGGGGACTCCGGAGGGCTCGGGTCGATTTCTGTACTTGGGGGGCTCGGTCCTTCACTAAGCGGGTAAGGGGTTCATTTTCCACATCGCCTAGGATGCTTGTTCGTAAATTTGATCTCGGTTTGAGGATATGGGCAATGATCCACGTAACAGTGTGAGTAGTGTAAGGCGCTATGTTGGAGTTCTTCCAGTGGTGTACTTCGCATGGTACACTGGTCACCCCAATCGTTTCCTGCAGTGATTGAGCAGCGGCTTTCAGGGGGTGCAGGGGCCTCGTTGGGGTACTCAGTACAGGAGAAAGGAGGGGAAATAGGGGAGGACTCATACGTGGGCTCCATTGTATTTGATTCATGCTCATATACCGTGTTATGCGAGATGTCATCTGATTCTTTCGTATAATCATCGACATAGAGTGGATTCAAGTCTCATTCTCCCTCATTTATCCGGGAAAGGGCATCAGCTAAATAGTTTGTGCTTCCCGGTGCATAGACTATTTTCCCGTCGTATTTTCCCAAGGCACTTAGCCATCTCACTTGCTTTCTGCTTGGGTTTTTTGCCAATTGTAGATGTGTCAAGGGTTGGTGGTCTGTAACTATTGTAAAGGAATTTCCCATTAGCACATTGTGGAACCGATTAAGCGCTTCCACTATCGCTAAGGCCTCTTTATCAGTGGTCCCATAGTTCATCTGAGCGTTGGTGAACTTTCTGCTGTGTAATGCGGCTGGTCGTGCCATCTCATAAGTGGGTCCCTGTCTCATCCATGCTCCAACTCCTAAATCTGAGGCATCTGTAACCAACCAAATTGGTTCCTTGTTTCGTATGTCTATTGGTCGCATGACTTGGTGATCGATGATTCGCTTTCAGACCATATCGAACGCGGTTTGGTAGGTCGTTGTCCATACGAATTTGGCGTTTCCCGTTAAGTCGCTTAGCGGTGCCGTTATCGTAGCATTGTGTGTGAGAAACTGGGCCACATAATTCACTATTCCCAGGAATTGTTGTAGCTCCTTCTTGTTTTTTTGGTGTCTCCCATCCTGGAATAGAAGATATTTTCTGGGGGGAGGCATGGATTCCTTCGTTGTCCACTATGTGTCCTAACACTTCCAGCTTATCTGCAAAAAGTACTGACTTCCTTTTGCTTGCAAAGAATTTTGCTTTTCTGAGCCGGTTACATACTTGGCATATGTGTTTTTTGTGTTCTTCTGATGTGTCTGAAAATATGAGAATATCATCAATGTATACCCATACAAAGTGATGTAAAAATTCACTTAGGAGGTCCTCCATTATCCGCATAAATCTTGCTGGTGCATTCATGTCTCCTTGGAGCATTACTTTGCTCACAAATCCTCCGAACGGGGTTTTGCATAAGTTGAACTTACCACTGTCCTTTTCCACCCGTGTTTGGAAGTATGTGTCGCTTAGGTCGATCTTGCTCCTGAATTTTGCTCATCCTATTCGGTTAAGGATCTGTTGTTGATTTGGAATCGATAGACTATCCATGACTGTGTTATCGTTTCTCACTTTCAGGTCCACCAGGGGGCGGATCCTTCCATATGATTTGGGTTGTACAAATATAGGTACCGCTCCGGGAACTTCCTGTCATACAATTACCCTACTTCGTAGTTTCTCGTTTATCCAGTTCATGAGTTTTTCTTTGTAGGCTTCTGGGATTGAGTATGTTGGTTGGTTCCATAGGTCGGTTCGATCCTTTAGCCGAATGTGGTGGTTAATCTTATGTACTGGGGGTAGCGTTTCAGGGACCTTGTGTGGGAATACATCCTTGTATTCTTCCAACAAGGTTTTTGTGGTAGCCTCTGACACAGCGGCTCGGATTTCCCCGCTTGTTGGTTTGCATAGCACACGTAGTTTGTCATCGGGAAATTCCACTGCTGTATCCCCACACCTGATAAGAGCATTATGTCTTTTCAGGAATTGCATTCCAATTAGGGCGTCGTACTTTGCCAAGTTTCCTACCAACATCTCCTGATTAGTCCATTTCTTTTTCCCAATTCCTATGGTCAGTTCACATTTCTTGTAGCTTGAAGAGCGGGATCCTTTCATGGCCATATTGACTGTTGTTGGTTGGGGTAGGAGCTCCATAGGGATACCATGGGTAGAGATAAAGATGGTGCTAATTATGTCGCAGCCGATTGTTCCCGTGTCGAAAAGTACCTTTGCTGGGTGGCCTTCTATGTGAATCATTCCTTCAAGAGCGTCACGGGGCCTTATTGCCAATATTGGTTGTGTTCACAGGCTTTCCATCTCCACTGAGTAAATTTCCACTTCCTCATATTCAGTTGCTTCCATGTGGTTTGTGCTAGTCTCTCGCTTGGTGGCCTTTCCTTTTCCTTTTTTGGCATAGCAATCTTTGGCGTAGTGCCCCTTTTTCCCGCATTCGAAACATGTGCCTTCCTGGCGTCGTTTCTGCTTCTTGTCTTTCTTGTTCTTTGAATCCTTGTAGTATGGTTTATCCTTTTTCGTATTATTCCGTGATCATGATCCTTTACTGTTTCTTTGCTGCGGTACATGGGTCCGGTAAACTCCTGTTTCATATAGTATAGCGTCCTTCCGTTCGGCCCGCTTGACTATCTTTTCAAAGGAATCATCCTCCTCCTCCATGGGTTCTACCTCCTGTTGTAATCTGGGATGTATTGCTTCATACAATCTTTGTTGCAGCGTATACTGAGACACCGTCCCAGTAGGCAATCGTCCATAATACATTAAGAGATCCATCGCGACCAAGGTTACCCTTTTGGTTTTGCCATTTCGTACTTGCTGGATATCTTTGAACCTTTTGTATAATTCTTCCGTATTCCGCGAGGATTGGAATCTATCTCTCAAGTATTTTATCAGGGTTGTTCCTCGGATCTTTTCCCTACTCTCATAGTGGTTCATTACTTGATGGTATGCTTCCTCTGCCTTCCCGGTACAGAAGCTTCCAAAATATGCTCCGCTTCCTACCTTTGTTTTGTCTACTCCGTGTAGGGCCAGGTATTGAGAGGTTGTTATAACCCACCGGTCAAACACTTCAGGTTTTAAGTCATCCTTTTCACCAGAGAATGATGGTGGCAGCGGAAGTTTGATTTTAGGTCCTGTTCGCCTGGCGGATTCACCTTCAGACATACTATGTTCGGACTCTTCATTACTTGAGCTGTTGTCTGAGGAGCTTCCAGGGGAGTCGCTGGGGAATTCGTCTGGTGGCTGCCTTAATACAGAGTGATCTGATGCTTCTTCGTAGTCTTCTTCCTTCTTAGGTGTCGGCTTGGGTATGCTGTCTTTCTTTGGTGGTTGCGCTAGTGCCTTTCCTTTGCTGAGGCTGGGGGGAAATTGCCCAGGAAGGCTAGTTGCTGCCTTAGCTAATTCGTCCATTAATTCGCTAAAGGTCTGCTTGGCCAACTCTCGCGCTAGTTGCCGTTCTGCTTCGTCGATCGAGAACTCGCTCTTTGGCCCTTTTGGTTTCTTAGGTTGCCTTTTCTGCGTAAGGCCTTCTCGTGGGACCTGCTTCCCACTTCGAGTCTCCAGTGACTCAATGGTGTCGTGTTGGCGGAGCTGAACCTTTCGTGGCTCTGCCGCTCCCCGATACTAGCTTGGCTATTGGACCTTGGGTAGGTTGATCGGACTAGGTCCCTGCAGGTTTCTTAACCACTTGCTGTGGTTAAAAAAATGTAACGTGTTCTGGCCAGGCCCTAGTCATGTATCGATATGATAGGAGCAGATGGCTTCCTGATCAACACGAAGCAAGCGCTGCTGGCTAACGGAGGCTTTGAACGGGGTGTAATAGGAGATCAAAGAAGTAACCGTTCAACCAAGTATATTTAAGAATACTGTCTGTCGAAGTCTGCTGTTTCCATCNGTAGAAGTTCCCAGGTTGTTATTGCAGTTACTTGCTTCGTTGTAGGTATAAGCCACGTGAATCCTGAAAACCTATCCATCGTAACTAGGATCGTGTCGTATCCCCATGAATTGTGGAAGGGTCCCGCAAAGTCAATGGCTATTGGTTCTAAGATTTCCGACGGCAGGGCAATTGTCTGAGCCTTTCCTTCTGGCAATTTTGTAGGCTCCTTATTCACTTGGCATGTGTGGCACTGGTTTACATATGCTCTAAAGTCTTTCCGCATTTGAGGCCAAAATAGGTACTCCGCTGCGTACCTTAGGTTTCGTTCAGCACGGTGGTGGTCTTTGTTGAGAATTTCGCGAATGACATATTCTCTTAACGTCATATTTCGGTATGCAGGGCCTTTTGGAACATACAGGCAGTCTTCCCCATATCTGGTTCTTGCGTATAGCATTCCGTTTGCAACCTTGTAAGAGGACAAGTCTCAAGTGGAGTACATATTCTCATTAACCTTCTTCCAAATTGGTTCTTTCCGGTATGCTGCTACCATGTATGCTCAGAACGTTCCGCTCATTTCATTGACTGTTGGTAAAGTGTCGCGTTTGTCTTCTATCTCGTTTCCTCTGTTTGTCTCAGGTAGGTCTTCCTCCTCGTTGTCCTCCAAGACATCATATAGCCTACACCGATATTCTGTCATCGTCGAGGGCATTACTGAGACTATTGTCTCATTGGCAAGGCTTTCTAGCCGTTCTGCTTATCTAATTGGTGCTGGGCTATCAGGTCCTAGCATTCAGAATGCCGCTATAGTCTCAGTCATAAGGTTCTCTATTGGTTCTGGCTCCGGTATTTGGAACACCGGGGCTCCCGGGTTTGGCAGTGCCGGAATTGCATAAGACCTGGGCGTCGGCTGGGCAAGGGTGGATGGCCCTTCTCCAGCACTAATTGGTCTTCCACCAGTGGTTTGTTGCCATTCCCAGTCATTGATTTCGGGGGACTCCGGAGGGCTCGGGTCGATTTCTGTACTTGGGGGGCTCGGTCCTTCACTAAGCGGGTAAGGGGTTCATTTTCCACATCGCCTAGGATGCTTGTTCGTAAATTTGATCTCGGTTTGAGGATATGGGCAATGATCCACGTAACAGTGTGAGTAGTGTAAGGCGCTATGTTGGAGTTCTTCCAGTGGTGTACTTCGCATGGTACACTGGTCACCCCAATCGTTTCCTGCAGTGATTGAGCAGCGGCTTTCAGGGGGTGCAGGGGCCTCGTTGGGGTACTCAGTACAGGAGAAAGGAGGGGAAATAGGGGAGGACTCATACGTGGGCTCCATTGTATTTGATTCATGCTCATATACCGTGTTATGCGAGATGTCATCTGATTCTTTCGTATAATCATCGACATAGAGTGGATTCAAGTCTCATTCTCCCTCATTTATCCGGGAAAGGGCATCAGCTAAATAGTTTGTGCTTCCAGGTACATAAACTATTTTCAAGTAGAATTTTCCAAAGGCACTTAGCCATCTCACTTGCTTTCTGCTTGGGTTTTTTGCCAATTGTAGATGTGTCAAGGGTTGGTGGTCTGTAACTATTGTAAAGGAATTTCCCATTANGAAACAATACAAGTATCAAGCGATACTGTGAAACCAAACATAAAACAAGGTGTCTATCAACCAATAGCACACGAAAGAATACAAGTATCAAGCGATACTGTCAAACTAAACATAAAACAACCTAGTACCCGTACTAGTTACACCATCAGTTTACTCCAACTGTTCGAGCAGACCCTTCTCCGCTAAGGGCAGTCAGACACGTCTCCTGATACACCCTTCGGGCATGCATATATCGACACACTCTAGTCGGCATTCACCTTATGCGGTTATTGTTTCTGCAGTACATTTCCATTTTTCCCGCCGGAGTGAAAACTTCTGCGCACCGGCGTCTTGCTAGTGGCTAACAGTGAAGATGCCGTATGAACTGAACTATCTATGACACCCTTCCCATGTGCATTGATCCCTACTTGGCCCCAGATGCTACCGTGAGCATTTATCTATCTACTAATTATGGTTCTTGAGCTTCCAGTGTCTTCCGCAGGGTATGGTTGTCCAGAAGGGGTCCGATGAGCGCTACCTATGACCACTACCTCGGACCCATCTTACCTGTGGTAGGAATCATGCTTGTAGTGTCTCTGTACGTCCCTTTTAGAGCCTATGACGTTGGGGACACTTATGGGCATGGTAGGTGTAAAACTCTCCCGGCTGCCACAGTACCACCTGGGACTACCTGCGGGACCCCTACGGATAACACCCGTTAACCCCGTCGGTTTTGGTCCGTTTTACTCCAAACACCTTGGAGGAGATACTCCACCTTCCGCCCTATGCCCTCCTATATATCCTGCGAACAGCCTGCGGTCGACGGGACGGCAGCGACAGATATCGTGTTGCAAGCAGGTCTGCAAACATTCCACTTTGCTAGACTGCACACAGCTACGCAACCATCCGCCCATGACCTCCGGGCCTTAAGATGGGGCCGGAGGGGTATGATAGGAATATCGTCTCCAATTTACAACCTCTTGGGAGCTGCCTAGCTCGCCCAATAGCATCTCCCTGAACCCAGATTCCAGTACTATGCGTAGCTTCGCATGTAACGACCCAACATGCGGGAGCTATGGCAGATGGAACCTATACCCATACAGGGAGCCAGGAGGCGAACTGGTAGGAACCGGCAGGCAAGTAAGTACTTGACCTATGGAGACCCAATGGCCCAGGCTCCGAGAATGAACAGAATTGGCTGGTCAGGGACCAGGTACCCTGATACACCCAGGAGCGGTGTCAGCATACTCAGGGACCCCTGAAGGGGCAGTGACTCAGCTAGGCAGCGTAACTGAAGAAAGGTCGGAAGCGTCTATCTCTGGCAACGGGATAGGCAGGGTAACAGGGAAAGGTTATCTTGTCTACCGGACAGGTTACCCTACTCTCAGGATCAGGTTACCCTGCCGTGGAGCTTGGGTTACCCTGCCCAAGATCCGGAGTTACCCTACCTTTCAATACGAAGTCCCACGGGGAGTTCGGAAAAAATGACTGCAATGTTTGTCATGCGAAGCCATGCATGATACGGGAATCTGGGGTTTTGGGGGATGCTATTGGGCGTGCTACGTAGCTTCGAGGAAGCTGTAAATTGGAGACATTATTCCTATCATACCCCTCCGGCCCCGCCTTGAGGCCCGGACGTCATGGGCAAACGGTTGGGTAGTTGTGTGCAGTCTAGCACAGAGGGAACTTGGCAGACATGCTTGCAACACCGTATACATCGCTGCCGTCCAGTCGACCGTAAGCTGTTCCCAGGATATATCAGGGGGCATAGGGTGGAAGGTGGAGTACCTACTCCAAGTTGATCAGAGTAAAACGGACCAAAGCTGACGGAGTTAACGGGTGTTAACCGTGGGGGTCCTGCAGGTAGTCCCGGGTGGTACTGGAGCAACTGAAAGAGTTTTACATCTACCAAGCCTGAAAGTGTCTCCAACACTATAGGCTCTGAAAGGGAAGTGCAGAGACACTAAAAGCATGATTCCTACCACAGGTAAGGCAGATCTGAGATAGTGGTCATGGGTAGCGCCCTTGGATTACTCACGGACTAACGTACCCTGCGGAAGACACTGAAAGCCCGAGTCCTGTAAATAGTAGATAGATAAACCGCTCACGGTAGCTTCAGGAGTCAAGTAGAGATCAATGCATATGGGAAGGGTGTCATAGAAAGTCCAGTCCATGAGGTGCCTTGACGGTTGGCCCCTAGCAAGACACCGATGCGCAGAGGTTTTCACTGCGGCAGGCAAATTGGAAATGCACCACAGGAACGATAACCGTATCAGGTGAATGGCGACCAGAGTGTGTCAACACATGCATGCCCGAAGGGTGTGCCAGGAGATGTGTCGGACCACCCTTAGTGGAGAAGGGTGTGATCGAATGGTTGGAGTAAACTGATGGGGGAGTTTCTGGCATAAGATAAAACTGGCTGAAAGTCTATGTGAGAACTCTCCTACTCCAACAATCAATCCTCTTGAGACCTTAATTGAGTGAAGCGTCAGGATTAACGATATTAAGTTTTACCGTTTACTTTACTCTTACATTGGTGTGAACTTTTGGCTATAAGTTTGAAGTTGTTCACTGCGCTCGCAACCTTGGGATCCATCTTCCTAGGGGTGCCCCCATTACACTATATCATTAAGTGAGCTCCTCGCTTAACCCCTCTCCTGATTAATTGTTTTCAACTTTCGGCACTGACCTGGCGTGAATACTAGCAACCTTGTCTAAAATGAGTAGCTAGGGTGGAAAGAGCAATGGCTGGTACCGGACTTCGAGCTAGAATGGAACCCAACCCGGATTCAGACCTTGACCTTGACGAGAACTCCACCAACACATTTCATTCGCCGTTTTTCGCGGATGTCCATGGTATTGAATGGGACGGTCACCCATTGCTTCTGGAGGCCACCCCTATTCAGTTACCTGATGAATGTGTTGATCTTATGATTACAGACCCTCGCGCTGCAGTGCTTTCATTCTTTCAAGACTGCACCGTCATCTACAACATGGCCCCTACCCCGCCGCAAGGAGTACCATTTAGCGAGTTCTCCCATGAGTTCATCAAACCTTACACCGTCTGGAACGTATCCAAGTCGATTGATGCCCCGAAGTGTGAACTAAAGATCTGGAATGCCCAGCAGCAGCAGGTGTTCCATAAACAGATTACTACGGCAGCGGTGCAGTGGATGAAAGTATAGCAGGAGGCATACCTGTGAATGTTAAGAGACCAGAAGGCATTGAAGGATCGTATCGCAGCGCTGGAAACGGCATTCGCAGGGGGTTATAGTATTGATGCTGCGAATGACGTACAGACGATAGAGGCGGCGCCCACACTCCCACTCGTTCGCACAAAGCCGGAGAACTTCGGGATGGAACTGGCTATGACAGCCCGGGATGAACAGTGGAGGGCATACCTAAGCCCCGAGGGGATACGGATGTCAGAAATCCTCAAGGGTGAAGGCTTCAGCTATACGTCATCCTTCACAAGAGCATCAACAGGCTCTCTGTCAGTCCCCTCCTCGCTTGCCCATACTCGTTCAGGAAGTCCAACAATTGGACCAACCGATGGGCACCAGGTTAAGAAAAGGTCGTCGATGTAACCGGTACGGGTTACTATGGTTTTATGTTTAGTTTCACAGTATCGTTTGATACTTGTATTGTTTCGTGTGCTATCGGTTGATACACAGAATGTTTTATGTTTAGTTTCACAGTATCGTTTGATACTTGTATTGTTTCCTGTGCTATCGGTCGATACACAGAATGTTTTATGTTTGGTTTCACAGTATCGCTTGATACTTGTAGTGTTTCGTGTGCTATCGGTTGATATACACAATGTTTTATGTTTGGTTTCACAGTATCGTTTGATACTTGTAGTGTTTCGTGTGCTATCGGTTGATACACACAATGTTTGCAAATATCGCTCATACTGGAGATAAGCGATATGCTGTATTTAAAGACCCCTGATTCCACGATGGAAACAGCAGACTTCGAC
>PYWC01000111.1:142030-166561 GCA_003182015.1 Tuber magnatum
GTTACCCTGTCTATCCCGTCGCCGGCGATAGACATTTCTCACCTGTCCCCAGTTACCAGGCCTAGCTGAGCAACTGCCCCTTCAGAAGTCCCTAAGTACGCTGACACCTCTCCCAGGTGTACCCAGGTACTTAAGTACCTGGCCAGCTAATTCTGTTCATTCTCAGAGCCTGCGCTATCAGGTCTCCGTAGGTCAAGTACCCACTTGCCAGCCAGTCCCTACCAGTTCGCCTCCAGGCTACCTGTATGGGTGTAGGTTCCGACTGCCATAGCTCATGTGTGCTGGGTCATGACACATTCATCCCTCCCTTGCGATTCCATGGCCTCTTTATACGTATTGGAGTCTGGTATATGATACATGAGACCAACAACCATATGTCTTTGAAGATTCCCTTCCTCATTGCGAAGCTGTTCTTCAAGTTCCTCTCTCCCTTCTTGGAGAAACTGTCTCTCGTCCTCGGTTAGTCCTTCCAGCTTGCAATCCCATTCGTTTCTCTTTATTTGATGTTGCAGAGACAGTATCTTCTTCTCTATTTGAAGTCGGTCTCTGTCTCGTGCTTTCTGCATCTGAGTTCATTCACAAGTAGAATGATGGGGTGCTGGAGGTGCTGAGGAGGAGGTATCTGGAGGAGGAATTGGTGTTGACTGGAATTCGCTGGGCATAGAGGTATTGAGAGATGGTACTGGCATGGTAGGTCTTAATGAGGTAGACGTCCCATCCTCATCGGTATGTTCCAATTCACTGGACTGAGCCGACTTTTCCTTTTCTTCTCTTTCTATTGTTTGTTGAACATATTCAAACGATACCCCTTTTGTCTTTCCAAATATCACATCCCTTCCTTTGATCACAGTATGCCGCTTAGGTATGTAAATATGGTAAATCGTCAGACTGGAAGTGTAGCCGACTAGGTGACCTTCTTCTGCTATCTGGTCAAACTTTCCTGACTTCTCAGCTGGGATATATATCATGACATCGGTGAACCAGGGATGGAGGTGACTAATTGTGGGTTTCGTTTTATATAGTTGCTCGAAAGGTGTTCTTTCTATTGATGAATGCCACTGACGATTGTAGAGGTAAGCCGCTGTGGAATAGGCTTCACCCCACAATGACTTTCGTTCAGGTGGCATTATACATCGTACCATTCTTGTGAGGGTATGATTTAGCCTTTCTGCGACTCCGTTTGATTCCAGGTTGTAGGCTGGTGGTTGGATGTGGATGACCCCTTTTGTGTTTACGAATTCAGACACTTCCTGGTTAAGGTATTCGGTTCCTTGGTCGCTATGCAATCCCTTGCCTCATTTACCGAATTGAGTACGTACCATTTCCCAGAAGTGTTTTATGGCAATTTCTACTCCGTCCTTTGTCTTTAGTAGGTAAATCCAACAATAACTGGTATAATCATCTATAAATGTCATGTAGTAGAGATTCTTTTCCCACTTGGATATGGACATTCGACCACTAAGATCGGAATGGACTTTGTCGAAAGCTGATTTGGTTTCGATGTCATTTGACCTTGGTTTTACATGCGTGGTTTTGTTCCTATTGCATGTCACACAGTGAAAGTCTGATAGAGGAGCGATAGGGGTAGCATCCTTGTAACAATCCTTAATCACACTTGGATGTCCAAGGGCTTTGTGCCATTCTTCATAAACAGAAACAAAAGACTTCTCATTACTCATTGTAATGTACCACAACCCACTTTTCTTATCTGCAACCATGGAAATCCTCCTCTCCTTCTCAAACATTCTTCTTCTTTTTTCTACTATAACCTTTACTCCAACATCGTCCAATCGGGATTCAGATACCAATGAGTATCGAAACGTGGGTACATAAAGTGCTCCTCTGAGGATAACTGTATGTTTGGTTCTGTCCAATAGGCACACGTGGAGGTAAGCATCTCCGGATGCAGTTGCCTGGTGAATTCTACTGTCTGCTGTTACTATCTTTCCAGAGGAAGGCATAAGACTTTGGAAGTCACCTGAATTGGGTGATATGTGTTTCAATGCTCCAGAATCACATAACCATTCCGTTGACACTTCCCCAGTTGTTGTACTGCTGACAACCTCTTCCTCTGGTGTAGGAGGTTCCCTGGCTTTCGCCATAAGAACCATGACTGTAGCATTGGTAATAGCTGCGGTATTTAGCTTGTTGTCCTGTTTCTTCTTTTTGGCTTTTTCCCTTGAAAGACCTCGACATTTGTTGGTCTTGTGGGTATTGCTTTTCCCACCTCTTGCTGCACACCATGTGCAATACATCTGTTTCTTGTTCTTGTAAGGTACCGACAGTACCTTTTCCTCCTCTCTACTTTCTCCTTTTTCTGCTGCCCTGCTTAGAAAGTAATCCCGAACGTCCACGTATCTGGTTGTCTTTCTTGCTGACAAGACATTGCATAGATCAGGGTGCAACTCGTTAATGGATAGCATGAAGACAGTACCTTTGACTTCTTCTACTTGTGTCCATGCTCACATCGCCGTTCGGAATTCGTTGGTTGTTTCATCATCAGCGGATGAACATCGTTGGGCAAGACGGTTCCATGCAGTTTCGAACTTTGTAGCATGGTCAGAGATGGATTGGGTGGACACAAGTTTGATTTTCCAGATGGCTTCAAGTAGCATCATGTTGGTAGCTGGAGTTTCTTTGTCGAATCGGTCTTTGAACACTTGCCAAACCTCTGCTACTGGACTTTTGGCAGAAATGTCGGCATGGTAGATGGGGTTTACTGCTTGGTAGAGGTAGAATCTAGCTTTAGTGTCCTTTTTCTTCCCCGTAGTAAATTTTGTAGCATCTTCGGATGCTCCGATCGTAGGGATTTCAGGCTTCTTTTCCATTCCAAGTACTACCTCTGACAGTCCGAGGACTTTGAACGCAACCAGCCAGGCATGCGCCCAAGTCTGGTAGTTCGCTTGTGCTTGTAGTTTTGGGTGGTCAGTTACCGATAGCTTCAAGATGGTTTCGCTATCGTTCGACATATTGATTTATCATGGTATAGATCCGATTACCATCGTTTCCGATCGTCCGTTTTGTGGAAGAGGTCGGTTTTGTTGTAGGAGGTGTTTAAGGGGAGGATTAACGGTATACACTCGCTTAGGAGTACACTTATGGCCTCATGGTATATGATGTTCAGGTTTGCGGAAGATCTCACAAACCCGGGCTCATAACCTGAGAATATTTATATCTAAGTCACTTGCACTTGTGATAGTGGAGTAGACCTGGTGAACAAGATATATCTTTAAGACTCATAGATTAATCCAAGCTTGCATGCTCTTCTAACAAAAAGGAAAAATACACCCCTATTTATACCCTTCTATAGTTACGAGAACACTAACTCATACCAAGGAAATCTATAGAACCTGCTAGAATCATCTAGCATAACAATGCATCATGTGACTGTGTCACATGACCGACACAGTCACACCACTGTACAGGAATAGTATACCGTAATTTTGAACAACCTCCTACCACTTTACCCAGCCCTTCAAAAGTGGGGACGAATACTGAGCACTAGTATTTCCTTGGACGTAATTGATCGTTGGCCGCACATTGAACTGTATATGTGGAAGTGCGGAGTTAGCTTACCTCCCGGAAGCGATACCTTGTGGACGTATGCCAGATCGGCGGGGACCTATTCATAGGAATAAAAGACATCTTGAAGTCGCAAAACAGCAATTCGCCTTCGCTATCCTAACCCACGAATTCGCACCAAATACCGCATTCAAGTAGCCGAGAATCTAGGGATCAGTCAATACCTTATGATACTACTCGCCCCATTGATGGACCTAGGACTCTTCATATAAAATCACTTATGCAGGAGAGCTTTGAAACTCAGCCTGGGCGCCTTGAATATATATACGACGGCGAACATCAAAATGCACTAGATCCGAAAATTTACAACCCCAGCAGCTCACTCAGGCTCCAAAACCCCGCCGATCTTCCTCAATCCCGACATGCTTGTCACGATAGCAAAGCGCTTCATTGAGTGAAAAGTAAATGCAATTGAATGACCTCTAGTTGTGTTGCAACCCCACGAAAAGCATCATTTTATGCGTGAAATCCACGGTCAACTATCGAGTATGTCATTGATGGCAATTTGTAACACTCACCATCACTTGAGCGCCCAAACACCGAACCAGCCCACCCCCCAATTCCGACACCCAAAGTCACCTCCCTCCACAACTGTGGCGATTTTTACGAACGAGGCCATGCGTTGCGATCCAGACTGAGAAAAACAAGTCCCAGTATCAATCTTTTCGCGACCCCCCCCCCCATCGAGGCCCATAGACCGAAAAAGAACCGAAGCGAATCGCCCAGAGAGGCTCTTCTACCAGAGTATCGGGCCTGGTAGGGATATATCGCGTGCCATAGGGACTACAAGCGCTGTCCTTTAGTCGCAAAGCAGGGACTTAGGGCGAATACCCAGCATTCAGCAGCCTTCTCAATCCCCGGAGTTTAGCCACTGTTATGAACCTTGGCGACAGGCAAGTTCTGATGATCAATTGCCCCGGTTCCCAGCGACCGGATAATTTGTATATATCCCTAAGCCGGGCACTACCTCCTGGGCTTTCTAAAAACGAACCCTCATCCGGGCTTGCGCCCAGGCAGCCCACGGCCTGGGTATGATATGATATGTAGAAAACCGCAAAGCTTTCCTCCACCACTACCATAGCAGTGCCGCTGAAAAATTCCGCTTAAGCGCCAACCCATGAATCGATCGCGGCTAACATCGATCTCTCGGAGGCTTATCCTCAAGGCTCATCCTAGAACCGTCATCATCCTGACAAATACACGCCTCAGATGGCAACGAATCTGTAACTCATGCGAAAAACATTGTTCGGAATTGTCATTGTGTTGGATGCGTGTAGTGGATGGAATCGGAGGATGTATTTCCTAGCTATGATACGACCGAGGCTATAATATTATATAAGGGAAATACATGACTGCCGAGTCTCTCCTTGCTCCCCGGTCAGTGATCGAAACGACGTTCTTGGATGACGACAAACATACTCTCTGGCCCTGTGGCGTATAACTTTACAAGCAGCTCACCACAAAAGCCATCCGGAGCGGCATATCTCCGTCAGATTTTTTTTTCCACGGTCGATGCAAGTGAAATCGAGAACCCGGTGAAGAAAATCCGGGGGAATATCACAGAAAGTTTTAACTCAATTCTTTATCCTTAGATTTTGGGCGGTCCTTGGCAATTCTTGCTCCCCCACGACCGTGCGCATTACAGACCATTGCCTGTCGGACGCATAAAGGCATCCCACCCGCCGGAACTTCGCTCAATTCGAGTGAGAATCCGTAAATACGACCCGATTGGCTCGGCGATTCAGGCTAGCTAGAAAGTGCAGGTAGGTAACAACCGGTGGCTCGTGCGTAATTTCTTCTCCAAGGGCAAATCCATCCACTCTAGCTCCCGGGGCCCAGAAACTCCCCTTGGCTATCATTACTTTTCTCTTCCGCCTTCCCAATTATAGCAAGGCAGTCTCGAACCGTCTTGAAACAAACTTGGTCACCTGCTTCCCGTAGACACTCCGGGACCTCCCGCTGACCAACCGAATCTGCAACCCCCGCTTGGAGAACAAGACATGGCACCAGCAGACACGGGCCGTCACGGAGCGAGAGGGCTGAGGCAGAAGCCATCGTGACAAAAATTCGGACCGACCCGCATCCCGCAAACACTACTTGGGCGACAAACATGTAGACCAAATCAGAAAGCTGGATATACCCAAGATTCCGTAGGCCAGTGGCAGTGAGAGAGAATCCACGGGGGGTAATAACGTAAAAAAGAACGCTTTCCTTTTTCTCTTCACCAACCAGAACCTAAGATCCCCGCACATGCGCCCCAGCGGGAAGACGGGAAAGGAGACTGCAGGAAATACCTTCACTTTACCTATTATATCCCCCAGCTGATCAGCCGGAGAACCCGATCAAGAACGAGCCCCGGACCACGATTAATCGCTCGCCTCTGCATGCCCCTAATCATACTCCGAACTTATACCGGCCCAACGTGTGAGCGTGATTTTTGCAAGCAAGCCCAATAGATCAACCGACTAGCCGACCAGAACCTAGTCATGCGAGTACATTTTACGCTTGGTAAGTGCCATCTCCCAGCCAGTAACTCCTCCTCCAGGAGAAAGGTAAGGCTGAGATAATAATTGGAGAACACTTACCAAGCACGTGATTTCCAAATGTTTCCTACAGGTTTCACAACGGCACGTTTGTGAACCCGTGACACAACTCTAATTGGTCTACAGCCTTTGGGGACGAGACCGCAGATCTCGAGTGAGCTGGGAAGTGCCCATTGGAGAGAGGGCGTGAGCAAATCAGCCATTCCGCAACCAGCATTGGGCATAAATTCCCAATTCGCCCCCCCCCCCCAAACGCGATGTTCTCCTCCCTGGGATTCCAGAATTTCCATTCCCGGCTCTATCCCCATCTGTGTAACTGACGTTTCATATATTAAGGCTGTGGTGGTGATGATGCCGGTAGAGCGCTCAAGCACGATCACCCACGTATTTGAAAATGAGATGGGTGGTATGGTAACCCAATTAGTATCACCCCTCTTAGCCATCCCTCATAAAATCCTTCCCGATGCGAGGCCCCGGAGACTCTGATAGGGTGCGGATGGTGCTCCCCGCAAAAATGACAGCAAGGCCCCTTAGGCGATGAGGCCAAGTTCCTCCCCTCCCCCTTCCTGCCAAGATTCAACGTGTTTGATGGGTCCTGCAACGAAAATCACAGTTCAAAGTGGACCGACGATGTGTTTTTTTGTTTTTTTCCTCGGCCCTCGGCTACAAGTGCAGATCACTCGATACTCCTAAGATAACCAACCAGCGGCCGTGCGTTGTCCTGCCCCGAATACTGCCTATATTTCCGGCTATTTCAAGAGCGCTCCCCGGGGACCGCCCCCACCGTAGTCATCACGTATCACTCGGATATACTAGCCTTACCAGGCACCCATTTGACCACACAATCCACTCATTCGTCCCTTGGTGCCAGTTTGGCGGACCAAATCGGACCTTTAGGAATTTGGGTGTGCTGTTTCAAGAGATATCATATCATATCATACCTTCCAGCGCAGTGGTTGCCCCAAGCCCCCCTCCCCTTCCCCCTTCCTCATTCCAATTACCGCAATCGACAATCGGGGAACACAGCCCCACTGGTGTGATGATTGCGGAGAATAAGAGATGACGAGTCCCTCGTCATAATGAGACTCTCAGCCGTGATTGGCAGCGTGTATGCGGCTCTCCCGCTCCTCTGGCCCAACACTTCATGGTAGCGCACGTGGTCAGCTACGTAAAGCTACGTCTCATCACTTTCGAGAGGGGGGAGCTGGGGTTCTCTCCCCTTTTTTCTTCTTCTTCTTCTTCTTCTTCTTCTTCTTCTTCTCCCTCTCTCGCCATAAAAAAACCGGTAATAGAATCGGGAGATCCGGAACCACGTTAGCGTGACTGTAAGGGACACTGTGGCCAGCCATGGATCTGGGTCCTTTGAGAGAGCGGCGCTCACACTCCCGGCGCTGAGCATTCTGGTCCAAAGTTACGTAGGTCGGGACCCCTCCCTTAGCTTTTCGGCTTCCTCGTTACGTCGAGGGCACGCGAGCACCCAAGACCATCGGCCCTCGCAGTCATCTCTGCGGACATATCGAGGTATGATATGATATTCTCATGATGTAATAAGGAATCCGATTATTCCATAACAAACCGGTCGGCCAAGAGTGCTTGTAAATCGGTCCGAAACATTGAAAATTTTCACTGCAATAGAACAACGCCACTTGCCTTACCACTCACTCACTCGTCCGCCCGCCCGCCCCGTGTACAACCTTCGAATCACACCACCTCTGCACACGGTATCACTCGCCTTCGATGAACATAACGTTGGTTTACCGTTATGACGATGTCCTTTTCCGCCCCCCCCCCCGCCGGAATCGCAAGTGTCGTATCCGCCGATTCGGGCTCACACAGTGACCTCAGGATGCGCAGCAGCTCGAGCCATCCCACTCCCCAGCGCAGCGCAATAATGCAACCTCTCTCTCTGCCTCGATTTTCGCACTTGTCCGCATCAGGCGTGCGGGGCTACGCGCGGTGTCGATACGGTACTCGAGTGCAGTTCGGGCTTAGCGCACTGGCTTCCCTAATCGAGAGGCCGATCGCCATTACATCAACGATTGTCTTACCATAATTCTCCGATGTTTTTTTTCTTCTTCCCTTTGGATTTGATCGTGAGCCCCATTACTCCGGATGCTCCGGGTCGCACTCATTCTGTCGCTCGAGCTCGAGCTAGCTAGCGTGCCGGAGGTGGGGCCACAAGGCCTGGTGAACGCATGAGGTTTGTCACACGGTACGTCTGTGGATATGCTGGCAAAACTTATCATACGATACTCCTCAGAGGCTGGGAATACATTGCGTGATTGCGATCCGGGCCGGGGACTTCACGGAGACCCCGCCCGGAAGACGCGCTTCCCGAACGGAAACGCAGACCCCGAAGACTGGTTGAGGATTTGAGCCTCCGGACATGGCAATCACCGAGGAGAACGGCGACGGTGGTCACAAGGTATAGTATGCCTCCAACCTCCCATTTCGCCCCCCATTATCAAGATCTCGGCGGGCCACTTTGCGAGAATAATGCTCCCCACAATAAGCTTATCTATCGGGCTGATTCGAAATATGTGCTGGCAAGAGAGTGCAAACTAAAGACTGGTGAGGGGGGGGAACCTTGTCCATTTGTCCAAGAGGCTTGATACCGTATTCGCGAGTGTTCTATTCTATTTTAATATTGATTGTTTGTTCTTTTTCTCTCTCCGCTGAATGAAATGCCAGTTATCGAGTCGTGCAGAAATTTTGCTCCGCATAACCCATGATCTGCCCAATCTAAGCCCCGCTATGAGTGGCTCAGGTGGGTCGGAGGTTTCCAAGAGCATATCTCAACCATGCAATTTGTCGAACATCCAAGTGAAATCTGCACTTTGCCAGCTGCAACGAACATTGTATGAATGATACATGGAACATCATACATAGGATCACACCCAATGTCTGCTATGATAGATTGACCTATGATACCAACCCTTGCTCCCCTAAAATGAAGTAAAAAAAAAAAAAAAAATTTGAAAGCGTCAAAAACCGGGATTCGGTCCGGGGGTTGATATGCAAGATAGGGGAGCATACTTGAGCTTTAAATCATCAAAGTCAGGCTACAAAGCTGGTAAGTTCCCAACGAGCGATATACCATGCGTTTCCGGTGGGGAATGCTCTACCAGTACATTCAGATGAGTTTATGCAACAAATGATCGCGAAAGTCACACGTGAAAAAATTGATGTAGGGCATGGGAGTGGTAGTGGAATAGGGTTTAAGTGACCGGCTTTTCTAGAGAACCCCCATACTCTCACCACCACCACCGCTGCCGTGCCTCCTCCCTCCACCGCTAACCTATTGGGCAGCGGGTCCCGCAGATCCATAAAAACGTGGAGTCAAGCGAATTCCCAAAGCATAATATTCAAACAAGGATATCAGAGCATGTTGAAAGCGGTGTGCAAATCGTTACGACCCAGTGTGACCCTCCGACTTAATTATGCAAGTCCATGGCTTGCATAACTCGAGCCCCAGGATACGCAAAACCCCTACCAATACGGTGCAAGAGTCCTCGGGTATTTGGCGGGTAATCCGTTTCAAAAGCGCCTTTTAACCCTCAGCATTATTCGCATCACGGATTTACGAAGATCCCTATGCTACTGTAGCAAGGGGGGTAATCCCACGCAAACAAACAAATGCAAGAAGGCATCCGAGCGGGGAGGAGGGGGTGGGCGCGGGGAAGTACCTTCGGAGTGCTCTCTTCTTCCAATTGAAACCCCCCGCACTTAGGATACCTATGGAAACGAGGGGAAGATTTTCCATCACCGGACTGGGCTCGAGCACAGTAGCTTGCTTGGTTTCAAGCCGTTTGCTTTCATGCTATACTAGCGGACGCCACGATGCGACAATAAATAGACGGGGAACCAGACATGCAGACTATCGTACGCTACCATGCGTGAGTAATAAATAATAGTGGGGGGAAAAAGCGGGCAAAATGAAAGATATACTTTTTTTCTCATTCTTATATTTTGATGTCGTGTGACTGATTGACAGGAAACACGAATTGGGGATCCTTGGTAGGGGTAAAAAAAGAGAGAGAGAGAAGAAGCGGAACAGGCATAATACTATGCTTGCAGATGAAGCACATACCTTTGTCTGTTTGCTAGTTCCCCCACGCCAAATCATTACCCCTGAGCTGACTGGCGACCGGCCGACTGGCTGGCCAATTTAGCCTTCGTTAGCGTTTTTCTCCACATTTTCAAGAACTGCGAGAACCCGCTAGAAAATATCGCTCACAATTCATGAGAACCGTGCCGGAAAAAAAAAAATTGATATGTGAATCCCAAAAGCCCAGGCCCACTCGAGCACACCCCGCACCCGCCCTTCCCCGGCCAGGTTTGCAAAAGACGGGTCTCCGCCTCCAAATCTCCCCGCCCCCCCATCCCGCCCCACTTTGCTGTCCTAGTGGCTGTGGGAGTGCTAGTATGTGTGGTAATTGCTAGCGCTGTGGGGTTAAAGTTGGATTCATTGTTACCGGTACGATGTGGAAACTGCCACCCAAAGTGTCCCTCTTCAACCGTCCCACGCGATTGGAGCGGACGACCGTGGTCAATGCTTGTGCTGGTAGAATCACGCCCAATTATCCCGAATACCGAGTAACCGAGGGACAGCCACCACACGAATGGGGAAATCAGGCGTGAATAGGCAAAATTCCTCGCTGATGCAAGTACAATACGGTATTATGGCGCACCCAGCACAGCACATCCCCCCCCCCCACCCATCCTTCCCTCTTCTCCACCACCACATCCCCTTCCAAGATATTAGCCTGGCCATCCCAATTGGCGGTAAATATCCAGGCCACCGCACCCTGCTGAAAAAGCCGAATGCAATAACAGTGTGCAACACCCGGCCACGAAGGGGAGAGAGAAAATGCCCTCGCCACCCGCACCAATCATACACGCGCAGATAAACCATCAAACCCGTGGATTTGGAGTCATCTGGGGGATCGACAATACTGCGGAAATCCCCACCACACATACTCTTGCGCACCACGGTACCGTATGTATGATATGTATGCACAAGTACTCCTCCCCAGTGGATGCTGTGTCCGTCCGGGTTTGCCTTCCCCTCATTCCGGTTCCTGGACCAAGAGTAAACACTTCACCAACTTGTCCAGCTCGAGGATGCCGGATGCACGATGCAAAGACTACCGTACTGGCGGAGTACTTGCCATACATAACCTAGTCGGGAACGGAGACGGGAGTAGGCTCCGCCCTTTCGTTTGGTCGAGCGAGACAAAACTCCCCCGGAGCACGGTCGAGATTCTGACCAATGGAACGACGTCGATATAATACATGAGTTTTATTTGTTTAGAGTAATGTATGCAGGGACCCTAAGCCAACGAGAGATCCGAGAGTAGGACCAGGTGATTTGCTAGATGCTAAGAGGAATAAAGTGGGTATCTACGTGATGATATTATTATGGCACCCGTATTAATTCAGGAAAAACCCCTGGACGGAGCATACCTTGACTAAAGCGAATGGCAATAAACCTTGAACCCCCGCAGTGTTGTCCCCGCATACATTAAAAGAGGAGGAGGAGGAGGAGGAGGAGGAGGGGAAAAATGAGAACAAAAGGCCTACGAGTGCCCGAATGGAATGGGATGGGATGGGATGGTACGAGTAGTCTACGTGGAATGAGGTTGTAAGACTTGTCCCCTCTCTTCCTCCTCCCTGAGCCATCTAGGAGTACGGTACCGTATGCAGTTGCTATTACGGTACTAGGTAATCTATGTGCAGCACTCGAGTAGGTAGGTACCTCATACATCCCTCACATACCGGTACAGCACAGAATTCACCGGGCCTAGCGGATGTATTCTCCGTCAACATCCAAACGACGTTATGCTAGATAAAGTTAACAGAAAGCCCTGACAAACATGGCAGGCAGGTGGACCAGTATGTAGGAACTGTAGTCAGGATCTAAAACACCAGCCCGGTTGCGAATTTAACCATGATGTTCAAAGATCCAAAACCTACACACGGACCCCGAGGGAGTAAGGATGTCGCAACATACCTGCGGGGTAAGTTGAGCAGATTCCCTTCTTTTTTTCCTCCTTCCTTCCTTCCTTCCTCTTCCCCTTGAGCTCGCTTGGTCGGTTTTGGAAAGCTTACTTTTTTGCAATTTGATGAACACCTTTCTCCGGTAACAGTGCCATATTGGTACAGGGCGATTTCCACACTGCAATCCGATATATACGGTGGTCCATCGTATGATGCCCCACGCTTATCCTGACACGGAGACTGAAAACTGTCCTCCTTTGTGACTGTGCCTCCCCTACGGTACTCGAGTACCACCGGTTTGATACCTCCTGTACCACACCAAAGCGCGGTAGAGCACGGTACGGTACTTCCTTTCCTTCCCATCGCCTCAGACCTCCTGTGTACCGTAGTGTATCCATGATATGTGCCGTGAGGCCGCTTTCAGGTCAATGATGGCAGGTTCAGTACCGTGCTGCGATGGTAAGCCCAAGTGCCATCGGAATTGAGCACAATTGTGAAAGGGCCAGATATGTCAATGGGTGCATAACCCATTTGATATCATGTCATGTCATGTCCCGGTATTACTTCACTCATACCTACTCGAGTACCTGCGTGTGATAATAATAACAACAACAGCGGTACAAGCATATCCCACAGCACTCGTACCGTACCGGTAGATTTTGCCAGAGGCTGCGTCCTTTTTTTTTTCATTCTTTTTTTTTTCAGAGCTCTCTGTTTAATTGGCAATCAGAACTTGGCAAGCCACTAAACTCGAGAATTCACGGGATGCAAGTACTGTGTACCGGTATGGGTTCTTCGGAGCGGAACCTTCAGTAACGGTCCCCGGTGAACGTTGTCGCACAATAAAAGTCCTGAAAAAAATTTAACAATAAAAATTGGGGAGCCTCGGGGCTTCCGCAACCCTTAGGAAATTCAGACTACGGGTAGTCTACTCAAGCACCTGCGCTCATGTTGCCAGATTGAAGTCGCGCCTCTTTTTGTGCGTCACCACCACCAAAAAAAGCCGCGGCCTCAACCCGGTGACGTGAGTATTTTTTTCGTAAAAGTCGGATCCGCACTAGGGCGGCCTGCCTTTGGCTCCCCGCTTACCCGAGTAGAGAGTACTTGTAGAGTGAGGCGATTCGGGGGTCTTGGTGCCTTCTGCTTGGCTTGGCTACCCTAAGTTTAGCTCCAAGCCGACTTTTTCGAAAGGTACAAGCGATCAAAACTTTCAGCACGGCTCACCATGACGATGCTGCCAATGATGATGATGATGATGATGATGATGATGATGATGATGATGATGACGACGATGGTGGTGATGGTGGTGATGGTGGTGGTGGAGGAGAAGGATTTGAGACTCACGGGTATCATGTGGCGCTCAGCTGGCCTGAACATCTCCATATGGTACTGTACGAGTACAGCTTTCGGTAAGTCTACATAAGCGAAAGAGAGGACAACTACGGGATCCAGTATGAGTACCGGTACCGGTAGAGAACGAAGTACCCGAAAGCAGGGATCGAAAATCCGTATGGCAAGTACGGTACCATCATATCTTTGCACACCCGTGCGCCCACACTGAACCCAGACTCAAGTGTTCCGGGACTCCCATGCCGGATAGCTAGGAAGGAAAAAGGAGGGAGGAGAAAAAGAAAAAGAAAACCAAAACCCAACAGGTGCCCAATGTTGGCTCCGTTATCCCAATTCCGCACACTGGATGCGAGGATTCCCTTCCAGAAAACCCGAGTGGGCGAGCGGTTCATCGGATGAAACAGAGAAATAGATAAGAAGACAAGAAAAAAAAGCGTGGGACGAGGCTGTGTGTGTGCAAGGGGACCGTGCCAATTGTTGGAACCGGAGAACCCAGGGAATTGGGCCTCCATTTAGGAGTCTCGTGTAATTGGCTTACCGGTGGGAGAGCTCCGTCGAGGAAACAGCTGTTTCTGCTCTCCCTTCACTCTGGGATGACGTATATCGTGGGGGGGGATTGACAAGGTAAGGGGGGAAGAGGGAAGGCGGAGGGAAGTGAGGGAAAGGGAGGGCGGGGGGGTTCCGGGTAGTCGAATGTGGGGTGTTGGGCCCGGGCATCAGCGCCCCAAAACTCCCAACTTTCCATTTGGTTGTACTAGTACAGGTATGGTACTGTATCATACTATCCCTTTTGCGTTTTGTTGAAATTTCCTTTTCAAAATGGGTCAAATTCTCTGTACTCGAGCACTCGGGTGAGAGTACTCGGGTCGTTGTCGTCGGTCTCGAATGGAGCAACTTCGGCCCACATCAAACCATCCAGGAACCGGAAACTTGGAAGCGAAACGTTCGAGTGCGGTACGGTACTATTACGGTAACCGTACTACTCGAGTATTCTACACGTGGGGGTAACTTAACTTTCCATCATGGAAAAACAAAAGGAAAGAAGAAAGAAGAAAAAAAGTTAGGCACGAGAAGGGAAAAAAAGCAATTGGGTCCCAATGAAATCCCAATGAAATGGGGACGGACAGCCTCACGAGAACAAATCAGACTTAAGGTGAAAGATCGGAAAAACTTCTCAAGAACCTTCTGAGGGTCCTCCCCCCCATGTCATCGATCATGTGGGTTTGCCTTGCAAGTACGAGTACATTTCCGAATTTCCCCCAAGGTTTCTGACTCCGATATCTCGGAGCTGGGCGTTCGGATGCCGATATCAGAGCACCAGAGTGACATCCTTTCCAGCTGAAAAAAATGCGAAAAAACGGGAGGTAGGGCTTGGATAGTGTAGTGCAATTGAAAAGCCGCAGATACGGACGGCCCTGGGCGTACTGTACTAGTCCGAGTACGAGTACATTGCCAGAATACGGTGTCGTAGCCATGTATCGCCAATCTACAATACTAACACCCCGTCGTACCCACAGAAACGGGATGGCTAGGGCCGCACCCTTACCCCATACGATATATGCCAGTTGTCAATCAATCTAATGTGCGAGTGCTCGAACAGAATCACTGCTGTTCCGGAGTTTAATTGCAGTTGAGGGATTTGGGAAGGGGATTGGGTGACGAACCGGAGCGGGCCACAGTGTCACGGAGCACAGTATTGTACTCGTACTCGAAGCCCGTACCAAATGCTCCCCGGAGCAGGGGCTGTTCCTAGCTTTCTTCCCTGGAGTAGCCGCCGTTGTGAGGTGTGTGAGCTGGTCGCCCAGATGGGTTTGATAAAGTTTACTTTAATGTAAGCACATTTATTCATTTGTATCTACTATTGAATAGGGTTTGTCGTTTGAACGAGGTCGTTTCAACTGCCGGCTAAAGGATTAGAGTTGGATGAACTCCTGGAGGCGATTTGGCAGGCTTTACTCGGCACAATGGAAGGAAGAGTCCTCCTCCTCGTGCGGAAGAATTTGCAAAACGGTATACTCTACTCGTATGGTAATGGTGCTCGAGTCGCACGTCCAAGTAATGGAACAGGGAGCCGGTCCGGCCAGCTGTGGGCGAGGCTTTCCGCCGGCTTTGTCCTCCAAACCAATGTGCGCACTCTTGCGGGGCGCGTTGCTGTCGCTCCTTTATTGGGGACAGCAGTGGTAGCACTTGGTGTCATTGGTCACCCTATGACCGTACATTCGACCGGCATTCTCCCAATAGACTTTTTACTCCTACGAATCATCGTCCCCATAACCGCTACATTACTCGTAGACCCCCGAGGAAGCTCTATGCTTTACCGGTACTCGAGTACACAAGCGTTCTAGTTGTCCCTATCCCTTAGTCCGTCGGTGCGCCCAAGAGATCGGCGGAAAAGGTCTCAGTTTGAAACCCTAACAGCTTATCCCCAGTTAAGGAAGGATACTCTCCAAATCTCGTAATTTTCTTAACTAGATCTCTTGTGCGAAATATATTGTTATTAAGGGCGTAGCCCCCGACGGACTAAGGGATAGTAGAGAAAACTGCTGGTGGCGAGCTGTTGAGAAAAAAGAAAGACAAAAACGGATATTATAAGGCGTTGTCCAGCCCAATCTGCCGTAGCTCATGAGGGCGTAGAGGGCGAACAAGTGGTCATACCAACGCCCAAGATTGTCTCTGATTGACGCTGCCGTCGAAGACGCCGCTCCACACCGGTACTGTAATATTGTTATCTTCCCGTGGTTCAGGATGGAAGTGCTTGACAGCCGACAGCCTTTCGAATCCGCCAAGTACAGTACCGGTACTTGTACTCGAGTAGGGTTGAGGCTTCATGATACAATGGGTTGCGGGGGAGGGACGAGGACAGCATCGGCAGAAATCTGTGTCCCGTTCGTAACCAACATTGACACCTAGGATAGCCGTCGTCTCACCCCTTTCCCTCAACCATAGATGTGGGACACCGGAGAAGGTTGTCCAAATATCGGCAGTGTCTGCGGGTATCAAAATGCTCTTTGGCCGCTCAATTGCTTAGAGTTGGCATAACCGTACGGTAGGTCTTTGGATTGGTCGGAACCACTTGCGAGCTTGATGAAGAATTCGATAGCTTGATTCCACTTTTGGTTTGTCTTTTTTTCTTTCTTTCTTTCTTTCACTTCCTCCACCTCTTTACTCGAGTACAGCCTTTGTGCGTTGCGGTGCCCCCACAGTTGATAGGCTGACGGGCGGACGTGTGGTAAGGAACCCCCCACGCCGTCGCGACCCGTAGTTGTGGGATGGCACAATCTTTCCCTGGGAGCCACCTTCGCTCACGCTCACATACCGGTACTGTACTCGTACTCACACGAATTCACACATTCACGCTTCACCCTTACCGTACGCTCTCACACGCTCTCACACGCACAATCGTCCATTCCCCCTTGCTCTTCTTACCTCTGCTCCCGCCGTGCCCCACTATACTCTTATTGTACTCACTGCACCTCGCGGCCACACGCACCCACGTCTTTCCACCAGTGCCGCCGCTTTTCCTCCCTCGCTTACCTGCTCGCTTATGGTTGCCTGCCTGCAGCATTTTTCTTGATACTGATGTAGATATGATGATTCCTACGGATATAGGTAGGAGTTGCTGAGAGAGGAAATACGGGGGGGGGGGGCAAGAGAGGGCGAAAAAGGGAGGATCGAAATGGAACCATTGAAAGAAGGATTGGAGAAAGGGAAGAAGAAAAGAAAAAAAAGCCACCGGCATTGGTAGTCGGTGCTATTTCTTACTGATTGCTTCCTCGCTCGGCGATAGTTATTGCCCAGCTTCCTGCGGTGGCGGTTCACGACTCCCTCCACTCACAATTTACCTTAAGTTTCCCTTTTGCTGTCGTCTCAGTGAGATTCCCTTCCCCATTCTCGGTTCATACATTACTCTGCCCGTGACGTGAACTACGGTATACACCGACCTGTGTGCCCTCACATATTGGCCACCTTGGATGTTGCTTGTTCAGAGCTTCTGGCTTGTCTCGGCGGAGGGCCTCGTGAGATTGCCCGGTGGGGACTGGGCGAGTGTATGAGTTATGGGCACAGTACAATAGTAAGTACAGCTTTCGATTTATTGTGGCACGCCTCATCAGGGCTTACGCCAGACCTCATCATGCCTCCCTCCCTAAACCTATCCAAGTGGCTTCCTGCTTAGGATGAGATCAGCTATAATTTTCAGACACTACCGTATTTAAAGACCGCCGGCTGCCCCCTTTGTTTGCCCCTCAGAATCATCAGCATCTTCAGTATCATCGTTTGCCCCACCTCCCTTCTCCTGTTCTACTGTTCAGCTATATATTCCTCCGTTTTGCACAGGTCCCATATATCTGATCCCCCCTCCGCCATTACCGAACATTGTCATAGCCCTACCGTGAATCTTGAACTTCTCTAAACCATCCACAACTATGTCTCCTCATACCAACGAATGCTCCGGGCACAGCGATGACGACGTCACTCTTTCGTTAAGTGGTCTTGCTTTACATAGCGAAGCTGGCGCTCCCCATCTCGGCAGCAATTACCGTGCATCGAACGGGAGAAAGAGCAAGAGGAGTATTCTTACAGACTCGTATCTGAAGACCCATAGTGGAAATTCGTTCCACGAGACCAACCGTCCCCTTCACCCCGGGATTTATGCCCCGACGCCTGCGTTTTTCGATCCTGACACCGAGGACCTTGATCTCCCCACAATTAGAAGTCACTCGGTACGCCTGGTGAAAGCTGGTATCGTTGGCCTTGTTACTCAAGGTTCAAATGGGGAAGCTGTCCATCTAAGCCAATCCGAACGCCGGACTGTCACCGCTGCTACACGGGGAGCTTTGGATGATGCTGGCTTTAGCCATGTTCCGGTGATTGTCGGTTGTGGTGCCCAGTCCACTCGCGAGTCGATCGAGTTATGCCACGACGCAATGCTCTCTGGAGGTGATTATGCCATGGTACTTCCCCCAGCTTACTATCGCGCCTTGTACAACGGGGAGTCCCAATACGAGTTTTTCAGCGATATCGCCTGCCAATCACCCATTCCCATTCTCATTTATAATTACCCTGGCGCCGTAGCTGGGATCGATCTCGATTCAGATACCATCACCAGGCTCTCGAAACACCCCAACATCGTTGGCTGCAAGCTTACCTGCGGCAATACCGGGAAGCTCGCTAGAGTCGCGAATGCCGCGCCAAGTGGTTTTATGACGATGGGTGGGTCCTCGGATTTCACCTTGCAATCCCTGATCGCGGGCGGCAAGGGCGTCATTGGCGGACTCGCAAATATCGCTCCGAAAGCGTGTGCTGAGGTTTTCAACCTCTACGTTGCGGGAAGAAGCGAAGAGGCTGAGGAGATGCAAGCGGTTATTGCTCGCGGTGACTGGGGTGCGATTAAAGGAGGTGTCGTCGGAACTAAGAGCTGTCTGCAGACCTATTTCGGATATGGGGGTTTTGGGAGACGGCCGCTCCCTCGACCAACACCTGCTCAAGACGCAGTCTACAAGCAGGATTTCCAAGAGTTGTTGCTTTTGGAGGAGTTTTTGGAGAATGGGTGCCGCGGTTCCGATATCCACTCTGACAGAATAAAGGAATTTCCACAGCTTGTCGAGCTCGAGCATATGCTTGTATAAGCTCCTTGCCCCTGCCTTTTAAAACCATCTTAGCAGACATTTTTCCTTCATAATATCGTAACATTTGTTTGATTGTTTGTTGTTTATACCCCTTTTGGTTTCTTTATCGGATTGGGGCTGGGGGTTACATGCGCCTGGGGCTGGGTATCTGGGCTGCTTCAAAAATGTCATGGGAAAAGCCGCTAGATATCACAACTTGGAGTACTTATTTTGGGGGGGCTTTCTTTATGGTTTAAGTCATGCCTTTTCTCTTTCTAGCATCCGTTTTCTTTTTTTAATGATTGCTCTTTTCTCTTTTCTTCTTCTCTTTCCATATTATCTGCTTGTCACTTTTTCCTTGGGTAGATTGGGCTCACGAGAAAGGGGGAAACTGGAATAATTGATCAAGTCATGATCTTTTCCCTCTTATAGTTATACCTACGGTATTATATCTGTGATTACTTGCATGTCGCAATCTACATTTTCCGATTCTGAGCATTGATTTCTTGACGGATCATATCTTAATAAATGTAATCATGCTTCTCCGTTCCTCAGCTATCGTAAGGCTTGAAACTCGAAACTTGAAACCTCAATCCTTGCCCTATCGATAATCTGGTCGGGTAACAGTACCATCGCAAAGTGTCAGCAGTACCGGTAGGCCACGCAACCCAGCCTCGACAAGGCTCTTCACCTCTCTCTCCCCCTTTCGCTGGTTTGATGGGCAAGTTGGGTATCATTGGCAGGCACGGGTATTTAGATACCATCTGTATGAATGCTCTGGTGTATATGATATACCATTTACTCACGCTAGTCAGTTTGGCCAACCGTCCATCCATCCTTAGCTAGTTGGTATTTGGAGCAGTGGAAGAAATAAAGGTTTAATCCATCCATCCATGGTCGTCGAGTCGAGTTGAGGACAAGGCTAGACCACCGTGAGCTATCATATATTAAACGAGGATATCCCACCCGGAACATGACTTGCGCTTTTGTCGACAATTGGTACAGTACTGCGCTATGCTATTCTATTATTATTCTATTGCCTTTTACTTTCGCCTCTCCCCCCCTTTTTTGATTTCCTTTTTTTTTTCTTTTTTCCTCCCTTGCTTACGGGGTGTGGTATAGATGATGGGGAGGAGAAGGAGAAGGAGGAGAAGGAGAAGGAGAGAGGGGTTTTCTTGTTGCGGGGTCGCTCAATTGTAGATAGCTGTAGGGTGGGATTGCAGTGCTTAGTGTGTGCATGTAGTCTACCGTACAGGTGTGCACGGTATGATACGGTCCTGTACCGGTATAAGCTGGCGGATGCGGCTGCCGGCTTGGTATATTTAAGGTTTGGGTGGCGGTCTACGGTATGATACGGTACTCGAGTAGTAGGAATGGCGGGATATCCTTTTTTTCTATTATTCTTATTTCCAGTTATTATTTCGTTTGGCCTCGTGTATGCTCAGAGAAGAATGAATCTGGTGTGAGGAGAATGTTTGTTGGGTTCACTATACCACCGGTATTGTGCTGTACTTGCGCTGTACTGTGCTGCTCCTGCTGCAACTGTTACAATTATTACTAAAGTTACTGCAACTGCTGGTATTACGAAGGACAGAGGAAGTGGATGGAATCTTGGTATGGTACTCTAATACGAACCACTGTTATCCCCACCCCGGCACACAAGCACGCGAGTACTCACATACATCGCATAAGCACATACATACGCACCCATAATATCCACTTTCAATCTGCAGCGCTTTTTGCACTGTTTTGATGCGGGTGGTTCCAGTCACGTCGTCGTCGTCGTCGTCGTCGTCCATACCTTGGCTACCGGTATTATGTCCATTAGCGTAGGATGATTCACACTTCTCCTCGTTCACTCGTTATGGTGATGCATGAGACGCACCGGATCTTGGATTTTATTTCATCTTAGCTTAGTTCCTTGGAGAATGGTGGGAGGAAGGAAGGAAGGAAAGAAGGGAGGGAGGAAGGGAGGGAGGAAGGGAGGGAGGAAGGGAGGGAGGGAGGGAAAAGAGAGGGATTTCCCCACAAATTCTTATTGGAGGCCTTATGCCTGGCCCACGGTTGGCCAGTTTGCCTTTTCTCCTCCGGTTTTTGAGAAGATGGTAGGGATGGTGGATGGCGTGGAGCAGAGGACCCCGCGTTGCGGGTTTTTGGTTTGAGGTTGGACGTGTAGGCTGTAGGTTGTGGAATGAGTACCGGTATGTGGATATGTGGGCGCCCATGCTTTTCTCTTCTTTTCTTTTTCAATTTTCTGGCTTTGGCTTTNTTTTTTAATGATTGCTCTTTTCTCTTTTCTTCTTCTCTTTCCATATTATCTGCTTGTCACTTTTTCCTTGGGTAGATTGGGCTCACGAGAAAGGGGGAAACTGGAATAATTGATCAAGTCATGATCTTTTCCCTCTTATAGTTATACCTACGGTATTATATCTGTGATTACTTGCATGTCGCAATCTACATTTTCCGATTCTGAGCATTGATTTCTTGACGGATCATATCTTAATAAATGTAATCATGCTTCTCCGTTCCTCAGCTATCGTAAGGCTTGAAACTCGAAACTTGAAACCTCAATCCTTGCCCTATCGATAATCTGGTCGGGTAACAGTACCATCGCAAAGTGTCAGCAGTACCGGTAGGCCACGCAACCCAGCCTCGACAAGGCTCTTCACCTCTCTCTCCCCCTTTCGCTGGTTTGATGGGCAAGTTGGGTATCATTGGCAGGCACGGGTATTTAGATACCATCTGTATGAATGCTCTGGTGTATATGATATACCATTTACTCACGCTAGTCAGTTTGGCCAACCGTCCATCCATCCTTAGCTAGTTGGTATTTGGAGCAGTGGAAGAAATAAAGGTTTAATCCATCCATCCATGGTCGTCGAGTCGAGTTGAGGACAAGGCTAGACCACCGTGAGCTATCATATATTAAACGAGGATATCCCACCCGGAACATGACTTGCGCTTTTGTCGACAATTGGTACAGTACTGCGCTATGCTATTCTATTATTATTCTATTGCCTTTTACTTTCGCCTCTCCCCCCCTTTTTTGATTTCCTTTTTTTTTTCTTTTTTCCTCCCTTGCTTACGGGGTGTGGTATAGATGATGGGGAGGAGAAGGAGAAGGAGGAGAAGGAGAAGGAGAGAGGGGTTTTCTTGTTGCGGGGTCGCTCAATTGTAGATAGCTGTAGGGTGGGATTGCAGTGCTTAGTGTGTGCATGTAGTCTACCGTACAGGTGTGCACGGTATGATACGGTCCTGTACCGGTATAAGCTGGCGGATGCGGCTGCCGGCTTGGTATATTTAAGGTTTGGGTGGCGGTCTACGGTATGATACGGTACTCGAGTAGTAGGAATGGCGGGATATCCTTTTTTTCTATTATTCTTATTTCCAGTTATTATTTCGTTTGGCCTCGTGTATGCTCAGAGAAGAATGAATCTGGTGTGAGGAGAATGTTTGTTGGGTTCACTATACCACCGGTATTGTGCTGTACTTGCGCTGTACTGTGCTGCTCCTGCTGCAACTGTTACAATTATTACTAAAGTTACTGCAACTGCTGGTATTACGAAGGACAGAGGAAGTGGATGGAATCTTGGTATGGTACTCTAATACGAACCACTGTTATCCCCACCCCGGCACACAAGCACGCGAGTACTCACATACATCGCATAAGCACATACATACGCACCCATAATATCCACTTTCAATCTGCAGCGCTTTTTGCACTGTTTTGATGCGGGTGGTTCCAGTCACGTCGTCGTCGTCGTCGTCGTCGTCCATACCTTGGCTACCGGTATTATGTCCATTAGCGTAGGATGATTCACACTTCTCCTCGTTCACTCGTTATGGTGATGCATGAGACGCACCGGATCTTGGATTTTATTTCATCTTAGCTTAGTTCCTTGGAGAATGGTGGGAGGAAGGAAGGAAGGAAAGAAGGGAGGGAGGAAGGGAGGGAGGAAGGGAGGGAGGAAGGGAGGGAGGGAGGGAAAAGAGAGGGATTTCCCCACAAATTCTTATTGGAGGCCTTATGCCTGGCCCACGGTTGGCCAGTTTGCCTTTTCTCCTCCGGTTTTTGAGAAGATGGTAGGGATGGTGGATGGCGTGGAGCAGAGGACCCCGCGTTGCGGGTTTTTGGTTTGAGGTTGGACGTGTAGGCTGTAGGTTGTGGAATGAGTACCGGTATGTGGATATGTGGGCGCCCATGCTTTTCTCTTCTTTTCTTTTTCAATTTTCTGGCTTTGGCTTTTGGCTTTCTTTCTTTCTTTCTTTTTTTTTTGGGCGGTTTGAAACGTACTGTACCTTTTGGTGGGGGCTGTTGTGATATGATGTGAGGTGCTGTGTTGGGGATAGGATCGTGTGCTTGAGCGCATGGATGGATGGATGGACGGGGTGGATGGATGAGATTGGCGAATACGATCCGCTTCAGGGTATGTCACCGGTGGTTTGCACTTGAGGAGATGTGTTATTGTATGGGTGTATGTATGGTATATTTACTCTGTATTGGTTGAAAAATGGCATTGGTGTGCTTTCTTGCGATTGACAATGTTGACTTCTCCATGTAGGTTGTGCCTCCGAGGGAGAGGAGTGGTAGTTGGACAAGTCAAATTTTTTCCTTCATATGTCTTGTGGAAGGATATCATAATTTGCAATGGACAAATCTTCATGTGCTGTAGGACTCCGCCACCGTACGGTAACGTGTCTTTAGCCAAAAGCCGTGATGTATTTCACGGGCGGTGGGTGGGACTGTTTCCCTTTTTGTAGGATGGTCGTCTACCGGTGAAGAACTCTCCTTGTTTTGGGTGGTGTGGTACAGAGCTGGTACAGTACTGTAGCGCAACCTATCATGTGGTTGTATGGTCTGATAGGGTAGTCAATTGAAGTGGCTGTCCTCTCGCCTGCCCCACAATCCGCCTCTTTGGCGTTGGCAAGCTTTTGAATCACGCCCGGGCTGGATTTTTATTCCTAAACCAAATGCATACAGGTGCTTTTCAAAAAGAAAGAAAGAGAGAACCCCCCGGGCTCTCCTGCTTATCTTTCTGAAATAAGGCTTACAACAGGATCTGCTACCGGTACTTTGAGGTGAGCACTTCTGAATCATGGAGATGTGGCCTGAGGGGGGACCCCCCCCCCCAAAACCAATTATACTACGCTACCGGTGCCATGGGGGTAGATGGGAGGCTTTCTATCGTTCAGACTTATCGGTAGTCTTACAGGTTCACTCGACGTTGCTTTTTTTCGGAGGGCTTCAATTCGGTACTGTACTAGTACTTGTACGGTGCCGGTATTTCTGTTCGCCCCCCCATTGTTTGTTGTTTATACCCCTTTTGGTTTCTTTATCGGATTGGGGCTGGGGGTTACATGCGCCTGGGGCTGGGTATCTGGGCTGCTTCAAAAATGTCATGGGAAAAGCCGCTAGATATCACAACTTGGAGTACTTATTTTGGGGGGGC